>SJYT01056970.1:36425-105658 GCA_006410635.1 Cephalophus harveyi
AACTTTCATTTAGAAATATCTAAACCTGCCTTCTATCTTCTTGAATAAAGAAGGGATTGTTATTTAAAGTCTTTATCTGATAAGTTTGATAACTGGACACCTCATGGATCTGACTCTATCTTCTGTTATTTCTATTTATTATCAGTCATTTTGTTTTACATCTTTGTATACCTACTTTCCTTTTGATTGTGTTCTCATAACTGTAGTACAAAATTGTTTGTGGCAAAAATGGTGAGAACAAAAGTGATGTTATATTTCACCAAAAAGGATTTTTGTTAGTTCTGACTGAAGCTAGGGAAACTAGTAATTAAGGGTCACCTTAACCCAGCTTTATAGCTTAAGATTTTACTGGCCATTCAGATGACATGAATCTACCCTTGTCAGGGCTGGTTTATTTCTGATTCACCTTTATTTCTTGGATATATTCCTTTGGGGTTACACCTAAAATGGGGGATTACTAGCTTCCCATCACTCCCCCTTGACTGGCTCTGGAATCCAGCTCTAGTCTCTTTAACCACATGAGGCTAAAAACTAGGGGAGTTTAGTCCCCCTATCCTTCATCCAAGGTCAATGTCCGCTCACAGGGGAAAAGCAACATGATTGCTTTTCTCTAGATTTAGATTTTCTCCTGGGTTTTGACCTGGAAGTTCTCCACTACTGGAGTAGTTTTTAAGAGTAGCTCTTAAAACCCCTTTATTCGTCTCTTCTACTTATTTCCTGTAGGAGGTTTGATTTTAATTACAAGCCTGTAACTGCTAGAAACCATTAAGTGAGAAAATAGATGTGTTCTGTTTTGTCCAATGGTTGGATGAAATCTGATGGATGGAATTTACAAAGAGGCCAATTTCTACTAAACCAAAGGAATAACTTCCTAGCAATTATTTTAAAAATAATAAAAAAGCTGCCCACAAAACTGGGAGTTTTCTGTCATGTCTAAGTTAAAATTATGCTTTGCCAAAATTTCTTCCAGAGACTCTCCAACAGCAGAGGAAAACGAGCTTGTATCCCTTGAGAGTGTGTAGGAGGCTCATGAGGCTTCTTTGAGATTTCCCCAACCTAAAATATATCTCAGCTTAACCTAGCCCAGACAGGACTCTGGATTTTTCCCCTGTTTCTCTGTTGGCACCAGCATCCACCCAAATATTCAGGCTTTAGATTTGAGAATAGCTTTCATTAGTCTCTTTCCTTCACATTCCACATTGATAGGAATTGTCAGTTCTCTTCCAAAGTACATATCCTGGACTTGACCATTTCACTTATCACTGTCTTTAGGACCACAACTCTAACCCTAACTGAACCTAATCCTAAATTTGCTAGGACTGCCTAACAAAGCCCCACCGACTGGATGACAGAAACAATAGAAATGTTTCAGAGTTCTAGAAGCTGCAAGTCCAAGATCTTTGTGTCAGCAGGCTTGGTTTCTTCTGAGGCTTCTTTCCCGGTTTGTAGGTGCTGCTTTCTCCCTGCGTCGCCACGTGGTCTTCCTTCTGTAAGTGCCTGTGTCTTCATCTCCTTTTCCTTTAAGGACACCAGTCATATCGGATTAGCATCTACCCTCAATGGCTTCATTTTACCTTAATTACCCCTTTAAAGATGTTGTCTTCAAGTATAGTCACATTCTGAAGTACTGGGGCATTAGAGCTTCAACATAAGAACTTTGGAGAAACACAACTCAGTCCATAATAGCTACCATCTTTTCTTGGCTTGACCATGGCAATAACCTTCATTTTCTTTCAGCGTCATTTCCTTACAGTCCCAAGGCCTATTGTTCACTCAGCAGCCAGAGTGATTTTTCTAAAGTACACATTATATGACATCATTTCTGTGCTGAAAATGCTACATTGCGAACCAGAATAAAATGTACATGTAGGAGCACAGGCACTATTTGACCTCACCTTTGCACAACTCTCTGACTTCCTATCTATTTAGCATTCACACTGCATCAGTTACCCTGAACCTCTGTTGTCTCTGCAAACATTCCAAGTTTGTTCTGAGGAATTTTGGCCATGCTTTCTTTTCTTCTTGGAAAGTTCTTTCAGTCCTTCATGGCTGGCTTTTTGGGGTCATCTCCCCAGTAGACCTTTCTTTATGTTCTAGCTAAAGCAACAACACGGGGTTCCCTGGGGATTCAGATGGTAATAAATCTGCCTGCAATGTGGGAGACCTGGGTTCAATCCTTGGGTCAGGAAGATCCCCTGGAGCAGGGAATGGCTACCTACTCCAGCATTCCTGCCTGGAGAATTCCATGGACAGCGAAGCCTGGCAGGCTACAGTCCATGGGGTTGCAAAGAGTCGGCTACAACTGAGCGACTAACGCTTTCACTTTCAAAACGACAGCATACCTGCACCCCCGCCTTCTACTACGTAACCCTCTTTATTTTATTTATATTATTTATGAGTCTGAAATGATGATGCATATTGATTGTCTATATGCTCGTTACCTCCTCATACTCTAGAATGACAGTCCTTTGAAGATAGAAGCACTGCTTGTCTTGGACCCTGCTGTCCCCAGTGCTAGATACAGTGCCTGCCACAGAAGATGCACAAGAAATAGTCATTCATTCACTGATTTCAAGAATATAGGCACTCAGAATCTCTTCCTCTCCCCCTTAATATTCTGATAAAGTTGATTACTATGAGTCTTTTTTCCTCTTGTAAATACACTTACTCCCTGGCATGAACTGCATTTTTCTGGGGGCTGAAGAAATCCTTTTTCAAAAAGCTTGGAATACAGAATGACTAGATCTGAAGTGGTAAACTGGTTTTTTCTTGTGTACAACACTGGTTGCTTAGAAGTGGCTGAGATGATTGTTGAGGTTCCACCTGAGCTCATTGGGGGTGTCATGATTGATTAGCAATGTCCGCCAGTGGCACTGTATGGGGGACTGCAGGCCTCATTTGTTGAATGCCCATTGCTTGCTAACTGGTGTCCACAGCATATATTAATGAATTAAAAGCTTGTTCTATATTCTGTCTTTAGTGGTGCTCCAGGCAAAATTAAAGACTAAAATATTCTGTAAGTATAGATTCATATAACCATGGGATTCATTTAAAATTATGCTAATTGGAGACAAAATCTTCGAGATAAGTTAATATATCCAGTCCCCTAACTACTGATGATATTTAACCACACCAACAGGAATACCCAGCCTCAGAGACATGAAGCCAACCACGGCCCCACGAGTTTTGACCAAGCCTAAGTATTTTTGCCAAAAGAAATTTCTGAGACTGATTGAATGCTCAAATCTTAAGGCAGCCCTTCAAGATTTTTGCCACTGAAGATTATGTTTGCAAACCAATCAGCAAAATGCAGAATGAGATTATTCTGTTGGTGGTTTGGAAAAAGAAAAGCACATTCTTTACTGTGTAGATGAAAGTTGAGTGGGGTGTTTCCCATCTGAATTCTCTGGATCTTATAATTAAGGATACCTGGGAGTTTCAGAATACTAGACATAAGCAAACAGTTGCAAACATTTTAAGAAGCAGTGGCAGCAGGGGCCGGGGATCCCACATTTTTCCAATTATTTAGTAAAGCATAGCTCTTGGCCTCTTTATATGAGTGAGATAAACAAAGAAGTCATTCTCTGTTCTTTTATATCATTAGAGCAAAAGTCGATAAGGACATGTTCTCCAGTGCCAAGTTAGTGGCTGATGTTTAGTTTCAAAAGGATCGAGGTGGAAGCAACCACTCCCAAAGGTAAACCTTCTCCTTTGTTTGTGAATTTGCTTTAAGGAAGGCTGTAGACAAAAACTCCTTTTTGTTGTCATTATTACATAAGTCTCTAAACATAAATATTGATGCTTTCAAACTGTGGTTCTGGAGAAGACTCTTGAGAGTCCCTTGGACTACAAGGAGATCAATCCAGTTAATCCTAAAGGAAACCAACCCTGGATATTCATTGGAAGGACTGATGCTGAAGCTGAAGCTCCAATACTTTGGCCACCTGATATGAAGAGCTGACTCACTGGAAAATACCCTGATGCAGGGAAAGATTGAGGGCAGGAGGAAAATGGGGCAACAGGGGATCAGATTGTTGGATAGCATAATCGACTCAATGGACGTGAGTTTGAGCAAACTCCAGGAGATAGTGAGGGATAGGGAGGTCTGGCGTGCTGCTGTGTATGAGNTACCCTGATGCAGGGAAAGATTGAGGGCAGGAGGAAAATGGGGCAACAGGGGATCAGATTGTTGGATAGCATAATCGACTCAATGGACGTGAGTTTGAGCAAACTCCAGGAGATAGTGAGGGATAGGGAGGTCTGGCGTGCTGCTGTGTATGAGGTCACAAAGAGTCAGACATGACTTAGTGACTGAACAACAAAACAGAAATACATAAATAAATGAATTCTTAAAACATCTGTTTGAATTACAAGTTTATATACATGTATATAGGACTTCCCATGTGGCGTTAGTGGTGAAGAACCTGCCTGCCAAGGCAGGAGACATAAGAGATGGGTTCATTCCCTGGGTTGAGAAGATCCCCTGGAGGAAGACATGGCAGCCCACTCTAGCATTCTTGCCTGAAGAATCCCATGGACAGAGGAGCCTGGCAGTTTGCAGTCCATAGGGTTGCAAAGATTCGGACACTACTGAAACTATTTAGCATGCACACATGCATGCATATATATATTCACTGCATTTGATCCCATGTGTCATATTTCCCCCATGCATTCATTTATATGTGTGTGAGCTGGCATTCAGTCCCATTACTTCATGGCAAACATAGGGAAACAGTGGAAACAGTGGCTGACTTCATTTTTTTGGGCTCCAAAATCACAGCAGATGGTGACTGCAGCCATGAAATTAAAAGACACTTACTCCTTGGAAGAAAAGTTATGACCAACCTAGACAGCATGTTAAAAAGCAGAGACATTACTTTGCCAACAAAGATCCGTCTAGTCAAAGCTATGGTTTTTCCAGCAGTAATGTATGGATGTGAGAGTTGGACTATAAAGAAAGCTGAGCACCAAAGAATTGATGCTTTTGAACTGTGGTGTTGGAGAAGACTCTTGAGAGTCCCTTGGACTGCAAGGAGATCCAACCAGTCCATCCTAAAGGAAATCAGAAGAATCCCATGGACAGAGGAGCCTGGCAGTTTGCAGTCCATAGGGTTGCAAAGATTCGGACACTACTGAAACTATTTAGCATGCACACATGCATGCATATATATATTCACTGCATTTGATCCCATGTGTCATATTTCCCCCATGCATTCATTTATATGTGTGTGAGCTGGCATTCAGTCCCATTACTTCATGGCAAACATAGGGAAACAGTGGAAACAGTGGCTGACTTCATTTTTTTGGGCTCCAAAATCACAGCAGATGGTGACTGCAGCCATGAAATTAAAAGACACTTACTCCTTGGAAGGAAAGTTATGACCAACCTAGACAGCATGTTAAAAAGCAGAGACATTACTTTGCCAACAAAGATCCGTCTAGTCAAAGCTATGGTTTTTCCAGCAGTAATGTATGGATGTGAGAGTTGGACTATAAAGAAAGCTGAGCGCCAAAGAATTGATGCTTTTGAACTGTGGTGTTGGAGAAGACTCTTGGGAGTCACTTGGACTACAAGGAGATCCAACCAGTCCATCCTAAAGAAGATCAGTCCTGGGTGTTCATTGGAAGGACTGATACTGAGGCTGAAACTCCAATACTTTGGCCACCTCATGCAAAAAGCTGACTCATTTGAAAAGATCCTGACACTGGGAAAGACTGAAGGTGGGAGGAGAAGGGGACGACAGAGGATGAGATGGCTGGATGGCATCACTGACTCAATGGACATGTGTTTGTGTAAACTCCGGTAGTTAGTGATGGATAGGGAGGCCTGGTGTCCATGGGGTCACAAAGAGTTGGACGCCACTGAGAGACTGAACTGAACTGAGCTTGTATTTGTACATATATGCCTCTATGAATGTATGTGTTAGATGTAAAACACATTTTTCATGTGGCAGAAGGGAATACTGTCAGTAGCTTTAGCAAATCAGTTAAAGCTGCCATGGTTGGTCCTTTGCATAGCCCTCAGCTCACTTTCTGTGTCCTGCCTGCACTACTCAAGACTAAACCAGGTAGGAAGTATTGGAGTTAGCATGGGAACATTATAATGCTCTTCACATCTGCCATTGGGTAAGAAGTCTGAGATGAGATAAGAAACGAGAAGTTTTATAGGTTGGGATTTAAACACAGGAGGGTGTGTGTGTTTGGGGGTATATACACACACACACACTCATAGCCCTGATATTGTCACACTGTGCTCTAAAACACTGTTAATATGTCTTTTGGGATTCTCAAACAAGCCAGGCTCTAATTCTCCTCTGCCCACTTTTTGTGGGACTGCTTCTTATCTTTCTTTCCTAAATGTCACTATTCAGAGAAGCTGTTCATGACCATATTACTCAGATTCCCTTGTTTGTTTCCTTCCAATTGATTATTAGAAGTTTGTCTATTTGGTCCATTTGTGCACCGTTTGTATCTAACTCTCCCAGGAGAAGGTAAGCTCTGTGACATCTGAAGTCTCGTCTGTCATTTTCTGCTGTAGCTTCAGCCCCCAGCACAGAATGTATGATGCCCTTGCAGTTTCCTGGTTGCCCAGGAGACCCCACTTCACTGTCTCACCTGGTCCTGGGCACTCTACATTTGCTGCTCTGACAGACCTGTTTCGCTTCCCACAGCAGTGCTCAGTCACTTTATCATGTCCGACTATTTGTAACCTCATGGACTATAGCCCACCAGGCTCTTCTGTCCATGGGATTTTTCAGGCAAGAATACTGGAGTGGGTTTCCATTTCCTCCTCCAGAGGATATTCCTGACTTAGGGATCAAACCCATGTCTCCTGCATCTCCTGCATTGACAGGAAGATTCTTTACCACTGAGCTACCTGGAAGCCCTATTCATTTGTGTACTGATACCCAACAAGAGATGCTCTGAAATAAACATCCTTGCTAAAGTGTGACAGGAACATGGTGGTTTCTTTTATTCATTCACTTCCTCACCCATCCATCACCATCTGAGACAAGCCTGTGGAGAACATTAAGGATGCTATTATGAATAGTATCTGTTCTCAATAAGTTTGTGGGCTAATGGGGGATATGGTCTATAAGCAGACAAAGGACTCTGGTAGAAGCAACCACAGGGTTTTCTGTGAGCTCAAAGGATTGGTCCTCAAACTCAGTCTATATGGGCAAGAAGATCCCTGAGGAGCAGGAGTTTTAGGAGAATCTTGAAGGACCAGTATGAGTTAGATAAGGTTGGGCTGGTCTGAGGGGTTATGCAGAGTGATTCATGGAAGGAAACTCCATGTGCAAAGGCATGGATCCTTTGTAGTCTGTAAGAGGTCTGGTGTGCTGAGTGCACTGTAAAATCATAGGGGAGAGTAACAGACAAAGGTGGTCCTGGACAGATGGCATACATCATGAGATGGGCTAAGGAATTTGGAATTCATCCTAGTCACCATGGGGAATCACAGAAAGATTTTAACAAGATAATTATATAATTAGATTTGTTTTTAAAATGATCACTCTGGTTTACAGGGTGGTGAGGGTACAATGCTCATTCACTCATTTATCCATCCATCCATCCAACAATCTTTATTTAGTACCCACTATATAACAGGCATTGTTCATCATTGAGGATGAATAATGAGCAAAACAGAGTCTCTGACTCTTCAATCTTCTGGTCTAGTGGATAGACAAACATTGCACCAGAAATAAACAAAAAAGTACGAGTTGTAATAATGGCTATGAAAGGGAAGAATAAGGAGCTGTGGGAGCATTTGCCAGGGTCCAGGAGGCCGTGAGGAGGAAATGATGTTTGTGTTGACCTCTGTCAGGTGGTGATGTTAAACTGGCCCTGCTTGCTCACCCTGTGAGAAGTGGCTTTGACCAAGATGGTGGAAGTGGCATTGAGGGAAAGAGGCAGTCTAGAGAGATCGTAGGGAGGTAGAATCAATAGGACCTGCAGCTATTTGGGGGTTGGGGGGCAAGGGAGAAAGGGGGAAGGAGAGAGAAACAATTCAAGAATGGCCCAGGCATTTGACTTGGGCACTCTGTCTTGTGCCATCACCAGGACCTCAAACATCAAAAGCTACAATGACTGGACTTGTCCTATCTCCCAAACACTTCTCTTACAGACTTTATCTCACTGAACTCTCATAACAGCCTTATTTGATATCCTCCATCTATTGGGCACCTTATCTGTCAAGTACTGTACTAAGTACTTTCCATATATTAATTCTTCTATTAATCAGATGAGTCAAAGTCTCCTGGCATATCAAATCTCAGAGAGGTTAACTAACTTGATTGGGTCTACACAGCTCATCACTTTCAGAGTCTGGATTGGAGCCCACATCTGCTGCTCTTCACAATAAGTGTTGTAACCATTCTGCATGGTCAGTTTGGGATATCTACAACATAGACATTGACCCCTCGTATTTGTTATTCACTAGAACCATCAGTACCTTGGCTCAAAAGCCATCATCTAGTGCTACTATTTAATGAACTCTATTTCTCTACCCTTTATAGGCACCATTTGATGAAAATCTCAAGTTCACCCTGAGCTAATAGGACTTACTAACCACTGAAATGCATTTCACTAACCAGTGAAATGCAGCCTTTAAGGGAGATGAAAGCACAGCTGTCCTACCCATTCCCTGCTCACCTTGGGGGTGCCAGGCTCCTTCAGGAGGACATTGATTGACTGGGAGTCCCCAAGTGGAGAGACACATGTGCTAGGAGCCTCCTGGCACCCTACCGGGTGCCTTACCTCTGCTGATCTTCATGGTCTTCTAAGCATCCCTCTGAAGTGTTGGGAGTCATTTCATAGTTAAGGAAGCACAGACCAGCTAAAGTCTTGTTAAATCTACACTGAAAAAGTGACTAGGAGGCTGGAATTTGAATCCAGGCCTGCCTGTATCCCCTACTCAACTAGAAACGATGTGGCAGGAGAGGTGGAAGAAACCAAGAGGGCTTAACTTGGAAGGAAAGATTCTGAGATGTCAGGGTGAAATAGAAAATAGATGCCTCCTCCCTGGGGTCCTACCAGGCAGAAGGAGAACCAAGAGTAGGATTCGGATTCAGTCAGCTGACCCTGCTATGGGTCAGGCCTTATGCCAGATGCTGGGATTTCAGGAGCAAAACATTGGCCTTGGCCTCTTGTAGCTCATAGTCTGGGAGAACAGATGCACACGTGACCAGGTGCTTCCCACAAAAGCCCCACATGCTGAGTGTACCAGCAGACAAGGGAATGAAGGAAGAGGGCCTGATGACTTGTGACCGGGCTTACCAGGGAACACTTGAAAAAGATGGTCTCCTTTAAACATTGCTTCAGTGATCAAGTAGAGTCTTGATAAATAGAGATAGAAAAGGTAGAAGGTTCTTAGGAGCTGGGCAGTAGGAGCAAGAGCACCAAGGCAGGAGACTGGATGGTGGATTTGGGAAGAGTGAATGCTGGGCAGGGTTAGCAGGTGGCTTCTGCTTGGAGAAATGCCAACCATAAGCCTGAAAATATCTAGCCTTGAGTTGGGGGTGGGCCTTGAGCATCAAGCTTCCTGAAGTAAGAAGCGTGTATCTTGCTTCAGGCAAATTTGAAAGAAGAACATACAGATTTACACAAAGATACTCATTATTTCCTGCTGCTTTTTCAGATGTTGCTGATAAGGTGATTGTTATTGAAGTTCAATATTTGCTACTAGAAAAAAAAAAAAATTCCAATTCTTCACAAAGAACTCAGGTCATTCTCCGGATATGCACAATCCCAGTGACAGTGCTTTTAAATATGAGCCTGAGATGAGAACTCAGGGACCTGACGGTATCTCAGTTCATTGAGGATTGTCAACTGAGTGAGGTGACAACTGGGTCAGGATAGGAGGGGGAACTTGGGGACTCAGATGCCACAAGAGTGCCCTGGAAATCCCAGCCCATTTGGCATTAGCCAGATGTGAGGGGGCAGAGGGGTTGGTACCCTAACATTTCCTTTTTGATGACTATCTTGCTCTGTGTATTTATGGAGAAACAAGCACTAACAAGTTTTAGCATTTTTTCAAACATTTGACTCTTGATTGTAAAAAGTTGTAACAGGCCTCTTAACTGCTTAGTTAAAGTCCTTAGTGCAAAGAATGGAGGTTATTAGATTTATTATTATTTTTTACCGTCTCCCTCTAACCCAACTCCAGTGCTTTTCAAATAGCTGAAGAAAGACAATTGCTAGTCTTTAAATTGAAGCGCATGGAAGAATGTCTTGGGAGAAACAGTGTTCAAGAGGTGAAAGATTACCATATATTTAAGTGTTTGAGCCCATCCATCTTTTAGAGCAGAAGTCTTTAATCAGGGCCAGTGATTACAGGGATAATGTCAAGATAAAAATCATACGCATTCTAGCATTTAAAAAAATTCTCTGCCCTAAGTCACTAATGGTAGCTTAGATTATTAGCACAGAGATCATTCTCAAGGCCTAATGGGCCCTGGCTGGTTCCTCTCTTAGCAGGCCTTGGGCACTGGGCTCACCTTTGTAATTTCACCTTTGGCTTGGAGTCTGTGTCTCCACAGGCACCTCGATTTGAAAGCAATCGGCTGACTTCATCCTTAGAAGTGAGTGTTATCAAGAGATCATGTGCCTGTTATTTTCAAAGTAACTAGTTGGTTAACTGAAGTCAGAAGTTGCAGCAAATTGGGATGAGTGTGTAGCTGCCATTTTGCTTACAAAATGCTTTCCCATTCTGGCATTCATGTGTTTTGTGAACATTTGTTGAGAGCTTATTATCTAGAGGCTCTCTACTCAGTACTGAAATGCATACAAGAACACAAGATACAATCCAAGCCTAATGAAGCTTACAGTGCAAGCATTCATTCATCATTTATTCCTACACACAGCACATGTTTACAGGGTGTCTCAGTGTGTCTGTCATGAAGGCGTTGATCCAGGTGCGGGGCTGCAACACAGCAAATTTCCTTCTCTTAGGTTGTTGGCAATTTGGAAAGAGATGTTGGGAACTAGACTTTGTCAGGTATTGATGACAACAAAGAATAATAAAACTGGGGATATGGGCATTGTTAAACAAATGATTATATTTCTTACCTTCTTTGGGTGAGATTAGTAAACCCATTCTAAAGAAGCAAACAAGGTCGAGGATGCACATAATGGCTATGTCCAGAGAAAGGTACGTTTGGCCCCAGGGCTGCGCCATTCTGGCCCTCACCTCAATGTGCCGGTACCTTGCCTTTCAGGGCACCCTGATGCTTTCTCTTTGGAGTTCTACCTAAATGGGGAGATGTTCCTTTTATGCATGTATGCATGGTCAGTTGTGTCCAACTCTTTGCAACCCAACCATGCTCCTCTGTCCATGGAATTTTCCAGGTAAGAATACTGGAGAAATGAGTTATTGTTTACTCCTCCAGAGGATCTTCCTGAACCAGGGATCAAACCCATGTCTCCTGCATTTCCTGTTTTGGCGGCAGATTCTCTACCACTGAGCCACCTGGAAAGCTCCTCCCTTAATGCAACCTCCTGTTAAAAGACTATCTCCCACCTCTAGCCCTTCGCCCAGACTTTGACTTTCTTTCAAATAATCTAATTTTTTTTCCCAGAAAGAATGCTTACAACTGTCACTTATGCTTTTAATTTTAATACCCTCCCTTCACTCTCAGGAGGGAAACCAGCATCAGAATAAAGCTCCAAAGAACCAGCACTGATGAGTTGGGAAAGACCTGTGAGTCCTGCAATAAGCCTCAGGGGTCTAGGATTGCCGCTTGCTGCTCATGGGATTTGTTTCCCTCCCTCCTTTCTTTCCTTTTCCAGAATCTCCCTTATCTATCAAGTCATGAACAATAGCACCCCCAGCCACTTGCCAGGATTGTAGTGAAAGTCACCTAAGAGAAAGCTACAGGAGTCCTTCATGAACTCGCCCCTTGGACAAAAACCCAAGAGAATAAAATAGATCACTTTGTGGAGAGAGCACCCACTCTGGAGTTAGGGGGCCTCGGTGGGACCCTAGCACACCAGCTGCTGAAGTCGGCTCAAGGATATACTCTGCCAAACCTGTTTGCTCCTGTCACTATAGAGCCTGCAATGATGGAGGACCACCTGGCTGAGGGACAGAGCAGCAATGTCTCCATCATAAGGCAGAAAATGGAATGAAATGGTGATGTAATGGTCTTGCTCTGTGTTCACATTTTCTAAACCCCAGGCATTCATGAGCACCTTCATAACATTTGTCACATCAGCGCTTTAAATGTCTTCATTTACAGTACTTTAGCCATGGCTAAATAATAAAGGCCATAAAATCACAGGTTTTATTTCATGAATGTCTTACAATTAGAACAAATATGTAATCATTTAATATATTATATCATATATTATAATATAATATATGATATTATATATTATATAATAGATATAAATTCCTGAAATTCTTGTAAGCAACCCCAGTGCCATGTGAATGTTTATCAGGTGAATGCATTGTAGGTCCTCTTTCTGATCTTTTCAAGGGCTTTAATCATCAGCACATTTTCATGGAGTTTCAAAGTCTGATATTGTCTTTTCACAAATGTCATCTCATTTGATCCTTATGATACTTCACAGCTGAGAACAAGGCTAAAATTATTGTCTCCACTTTATGGCAGAAAGGGCTTGGAGAGAGGAAATAATTTGCATGGAGTCATGCCGCTTATTAGATGGGAGCCAAGAAGAGAACACAGGGCTCTGGATTCCCAGCCTAAAATGCCTCCCTCCTTTGTCTGGGATGTCCCTTCTCCTCACAGGGCCCTGGGCCACCCACCCGCTGTTGGTTCCTCCCCACCAGACCTGGCTGAGGCCTCGGAAGGCCGTCTGGACTCTCAGAGCTCAGCTGTAAATATTGGAGAGGGGTTCTCTTATCTGAGAGTCACTTCTCACTCATCCAGCTGCCAGCAGCCTAAGTATCCATCAACTTGCAGACTGTAAATCAGTGCCCAGCTCGACAGCAAATCTATGAGCCTGAGCTGGAGCCCAAACAGGCATCAGCCCCTGCCTGAGGAATTGCAGAGGAAACTTTGAGGCTCAGCCCAGCCAAGAACCACTCTGTTTAAGAGACGCTTTGGGTCCCGCCCCCAGTGGAGAAAGACCGAAAGGAGAAAGCCAGGGGCTGCAAAGCCAGGCCACTGGACCCCAGACTGCATCACATGGGACCAGAGAGAAGGGAAGCCCACTCCTAAACTTGGTAGTTTGCTGCCTGAGCACATCAGCTCTACATCCAGACGGTCAGGCAAAGGCGGATATGGATACCTATGTCAAAGCGTTAGGGGCCGCTTGAGACCCACGCTCAGAGAGAGGATCCTTGTCTCCTCCCTAATCCTCCAAACAACTCCAAAATTAACTTGGAAAGCCCACTTCATGCTGAGATTGGGAAAGACAGATTATAATTAAAGGAAAAAACAAAAACAAGCAACTATTTCTGTATTTCCTGGAATTGGTTAAAGTATACAACAAAGTCTGCAAGACCTTCCAGGATGGGGTCCCTGCCCAATCCCTCAGCCCTGACCCTCTTTATTCCCATTTGGGATATTCCTGCCACACCAACTGTGTGGTCTCCTAGACAGGCCTGATGTCCCTAGCCTCTACGACTTCACCCTGAGTATATCTCTGCCAGGGACACCTTTTTTCCTCTTTCCACCTAATTCCTATTCAGCCTTCAAGACTTTTCCTTTACCAATTCATTGATTAACCCAACCAAACATTAATTTAAAAAAATAGATGAAATAAAGTTCAGGGATTAGCCTAGCCATAGCAGAATAGTGCTTACAGCAAGCACCTTGGCAGGGTCAGCTAAGATCAGAGTAACTGGGTCTGAAACCACCCTGAGTGCCCTCCCACCTTTTCTAGCAGCCCTCGTCTGTCTGTTGGCTTGATCTCACAGCATGTTCTAGGGCCCTCTCTTACCTCCTTACCCATCAGGATCTTATTGAACCTTTAGGGCTCAGGAGCCCTACCAGGAGCCCCTCATATCACTAGACTTCTCGGAGAATCTGATGGCTAAATTCCAAAATGATGCCTGTTTATACTTTGCAATTGTTGGGGTTGTTATAAGTTCCTATTTCTCTCCCCAAAGAGACTCTGAGTTTCTCAAAGGGGCCTTCATCTTTCACTCTCCTTGTTCACTTCCCCCTATCCTTCAACCTAACTCCCAGCATCTGTGCCCTGAGTGGTCCACAGGGCAGGGTCAACAATATATTAGGGATAGTTCATGGGTTCTCCAGGGCTGATCTTCTCAGTGTTTAATATGCACACTCTGGGTGCCCGTATTTTCCCATCATTTCATGGCAAATAGATGGGGAAACAATGGAAACCGTGACAGACTTTATTTTCTTAGGTTCCAAAATCACTGCAGATGGTGACTGCAGCCAAGAAATTAAAAGACACTTGCTTCTTGGAAGAAAAGCTATGACAAATCTAGACAGCATAGTAAAAAGCAAAGACATCACTTTGCTGACAAAGGTCCGTATAGTCAAAGCTAAGGTTTTTCCAGTAATTACATACAGATGTGAGAGTTGGACCATAAAGAAGGCTGAGCACCAAAGAATTGATACTTGCGAAATGTATTACTGGAGAAGACTCTTGAGAGTCCCTTGGACAGCAAGGAGATCAATCCAGTCAATCCTAAAGGAAATCAACTATGAGTAGTCATTGGAAAGCCTGATGCTGAAGCTGAAACTCCAATATTTTGGCCACTTGATGTGAAGAGCTGACTCTTTGGAAAAGACCCTGATGTTGGGAAAGATTGAAGGCAGAAGAAGAAGGGGACAACAGAGGATAAGATGGTTGGATGGTATCACCAACTCAGCGGACGTGACTTTGAGCAAACTCTGGGAGATTCTGAAGGACAGGGAAGCCTGGTGTGCTGCTGTGCATGGGGTTGCAAAGAATCGGACATGACTTAGCAACTGAACAACATTTTGCCAAACAATGAGATGCCTTTCAACGACAATGTTTTAGGCCATTTAAAATGACTCAAATTAATCCTATAAATCTGGGATTATTTCCCTCAGGAGCTCAAAAGTAATACAATGGTAAATATACATAATTCTTCCATTTCTCGTATGCCCTCCTACTATTAATGGCTCCATGTTGCAAGTTGGCCAAGGACACAAGTTGCTAATTTTAGCTAGACTGAGAAAGGAATAGCCCTGGCACAGCATGGTGGCTGATAGATAGCAATCCTAGAACTAGGGTGAGAATGGCAGGTGAATTTCAGAGAGGTGGTTCTCCTTCCTTACCTCTGACTGACACCCGTGTCATGACTACAGGCAATTCTGGATGACTGAACAATTTAAAATCTTTTTTATCTTACACGGTTCTTCCATTCTCATTGCAGTTATTACTGATGGCAGGCGTGCTGATGTCTTGGCAAAGTAGAGCCTTCCTGCTGGGAAGAGGGGTTTTGAATTTGATGTCCCATTATGACTTTGATAGATTCAGACAAATTTCTCAGGCTTGGTGGACCTTTGCCCAGGCTGGAAATCTTCCCTGGGCAGCAGGAAACATCTGAGGCACCCAGACCCTAAATGGGGTGTTTTGCTTTACTAATCCCCAGACCTCCATGGACTGCAGCCAGAAGGGTTTGAGAAAGACAAAGCTGGGATTCAGTCTCCAAGGCCTGAAGTGGTAGCAATGAAGTTCTTCAATGCAGGGAGTCATGAAACAGTGTCCAAGCCCTTCGCTAGGCTGGACCAGGCCCAGTACAAGCTTCTCTGGGCTGAAGACATCCAGAATATGAGTTAGCCTGGGCTTTACTAATGGGAAGGCTCTATCGTGGGGCTGTGCCTTTAAAGAAGTTCACAGAATATTTGCATTTAGGTGGCCTGGAGAGAGAAGTTTGGAAGAAATGCAAGAATGGGAATCATAGTGGAAGCTGGGATGTGGTAGAAGTGGATGTTAATTGATAGAATAAGTCTAGGAAAGAGCTCAAAGGCTCTAGAAAATGGGCAGTGATTCCAGAGTCAGGATGAAGCAGGGCATCTGGAAGTTAATGACAGGAAAGCAAGTTGTATACTATCACCTCTGTGTTACATGTGTACCTGGAGTGTGGACTTGGACACACCTTGCAGGGGACTGGCTCAGCACCTGTCTTGGAAAGTAGGACCTAGCCTGTACCCACTCACATGGCCATGAGACTACATCTGTAGTCACAGAGCTCAGGAGTAAATGTCACAAAAGGACTCCAAGTTGCCAGAAGCCAGCCTCTGTCCTAGCTTGTCATCCCTGCTAGAATGCCACGGTA
Organism: Cephalophus harveyi; assembly: GCA_006410635.1. Lineage (NCBI taxonomy): Eukaryota > Metazoa > Chordata > Mammalia > Artiodactyla > Bovidae > Cephalophus > Cephalophus harveyi. The sequence goes on from SJYT01056970.1 coordinate 52,672, forward strand.
AGCTTCTTGGACTCTAAGAAGAGATATCTGATAGTCTTTTCCTTCCTCGGTCCTTGACCCACATTCCTTAGAAGATCTGTTCTAATGGAATTCTCTTTACAGGCCAAGGATGCAAGCTGTTATTCAGTATTGTGATGTGTCAGGCACTGAGACATGCTTTGAATTCCAAATGTTACCATAAGAACCGTCTTAGAGTCTAATGAAAGGGAGGGAGACCGCTATGCGTAAGGACTTTGAACTCCAGATGTACAAAGTTCTGAGGCTATCCAGAGGAAGCATGATTTGAGTATGTGCAGAGAGGAGTAAATGACTATGTAGGGTTTTGAAGGATAAATAGGAGTTCTCCAGGCAATCCTCTCCAGTATTTCTGCTTAGAGAATCCCCATGGACAGAGCAGCCTGGCAGGCTATAGTCCATGGGGTCGCACAGAGTTGGACATGACTGAGTGACTAAGCACACCAGATAGATCGGGGTAGCTAGGAAAGTAGATAAGCTCCTTGGTGTGTTCAGGGAACTGGAGGTGGGCATCCGATCATAAAGCACACACATGCCCTGGTAAGGACTCAGTTTTGCAGGTTATGGGGAGCTACTGAAAGGTTTTCATCAGGTTAAGGGTTACAGATAGCAAAAATGAAAGTGAAAGTGTTAGTCACTCAGTTCGGTCTGACTGTTTGCAATCCCTTAGACTATAGCCTGCCAGGTTCCTCTGTCCATGGAATTCTCCAGGAAAGAATACTGGAAAGCATTGCTATTCCCTTCTCCAGGGGATCTTCCTGATCCAGGAATCAAACCCAGGTCTCTGGCACTGCAGGCAGATTCTTTCCTGTCTGAGCCACCAGAGAAACCCATACAGATAACAAGGACAGCTTTAAATGAAGAGCCTTGCTTCAGTGGAACACAGTTAGAGCAGGAAGAGGTCTAAGTCAGTGGTCAGGAAAGGCAGACTCTGCCCACTTGGCCTGTGGATGGCATGACTTACAGGCACTCACTTCCCTCCCAGGTCTTTGCAGCCACATCAGCTAAATTCCTTCTGAAATATACTTTTGTGAGCAGAACATCAGAGGAAGTTAATGAAAACAAAAGCTCTTCAGGAAAACAAAATGGACTATAAATGCAAGATGTTGCCATCCTGTTTTTATTTTCTTCCCGAGCTATTAAAAAGAATAGCAAAGCTATAGGCTCCGAGTGCTCATTCTGCCACCCAGGAAGGCTTAGGCGCACAACTTCTCAAGATGCGCCGTGGAAAATGGAGAGCCACGTCAGCTGTTCACTGGTGTGCCAAATCGGTTCGGCTAGGGTGTCGGACTGTCTGGTGCCCTACCCAGCTGGAGGAAGGATTTTCTGGGGCTCGGAAGCCTAACAGTAGTTTCTTTCCTCCCAGGGCCCACCCTCCCTGAGGAGCCACCTCAGATTCTCGCTTAGAAACCAGATCCACGTGTCCCAGGAGGGCTAAGCTGCGAGAAGCTCCAGTGACGGTGTCGAGCAAATTGATCACTGACTGACAGGTCCCCAGGCCAGCTTGGAATGCCTGCTTGGGCAGTGCTTTCTGCTTTCCAGAGTTCATGGGAACGTGCTGTTCTTGTACAAACAGCCTGGCATGCCTGCAGGCTGGGAGGCAGGGACTCAGTATGTTCAGAACACAAGGAAAACCCTCAGATGCCTCAAAGAGCCAAGGACAGCTCTGAGGTGGCCTCTGTTCCCTCCTCAGCATCCCAGACTCATATCACCTGGAGCTCTGTTTAATTATCAATTGCTACCAAGTGACCAGCTTCAGACAGATTTTGAAGACCCAATTCCATCATCAACAAACTGTGTGACCACAGGGAACTTCAATCTTCTTCTCAACATCTTGGTCTTCTCGTCAGAAAACAAGACTAGATAGTTCTAGATATTTCTGGTGTGGACAGAATGGTACAAGAAGAAAACCATGGCTTTGAAGTCAGCAGATGGGAATTTAAACCCAGTCCTGTGGCTCCCTGGCTGTGTGATCTTGAGAAAGCTGGTTTCTCTCATCTACATGGTGCCTGGCATTGTGTAACTTCTCCAAAATAGTAAGATGAATGTCTTTTTCTTAGGCACGACCATGTCCCTACGCATGAAAGCATTAGTCAATCCAAGCATATCGTTAGAAGTTTCAGGGCAATGGGCTCCAAGTGACACAAATCTCATGATTCTGCTGGGTAGCTGTGGTTTGCAGGTCAGTGTTGCCCTTAGAAGACTTCCCAGGTGGCACTGGTTGGAAAGAACACACTTGCCAATGTAGGAGACATAAAAGATGCAGCTTCAATCCCTGGGTTGGGAAGATTCCCTGGAGGAGGGCATGGAAACCCACTCTAGTATTCTTTCCTGGAGAATCCCCTGGACAGAGGAACCTGGGGGTCTATAATCCATAGGGTTTCAAAGAGTCGGACACGACCCAAGCGGCTTAGCATGCACGCAGGTTGACCTCAGAAAGGCCCTCAGGGGCCTCTGGGAGAAGGAAATGGCAACCCACTCCAGTATTCTGCCTGGAGAATCCCAGGGACAGAGGGGCCTGGCGGGCTATGGTCTTTGGGGTTGCAAAGTTGTAAAGACTGAAATGACTGAGCACAGAAGCCTCTGGGGCCCAACCTCCAGTCCAACCCCATTATAGGCCATGGAGATCTCTGCAGTTTCCTCTAATAAGGCAGATGCAATCCCCAGGACCCTGATGCAGGGGCCAGTGGGCTGGCTAAACCTACCATAGCACTAGGGGCAAACCACTCGGATCCTGCTTTGAGATAGGACTGAGCAGGAATCTGAGCTCACTGCTGAAAGATTAGCCTAGTTGACTCCCCAGGTGGGGCTCAGGGGATTCCTTTGTTGCCAGGTGGTTGCAGGGGGCACCCTCTGACCCAGCAGTGCAGATGCCTGGACCAAGAACCCCAGGGTCTCTGAGGAGCAGCTCCTGGACCCAGGCTTTATATGGAACAGATCATGGAAGTGGCTGCTCCTGTGTTAGAAATCCTGAAGAAATAGAAACACATAGGAGAAGCAACAGCAGCGATAAATAATTGACAAGAATAAAACAATGCAGGCACACACCCATTCAAGGAAATGCAGCACAGCTGTGACAAGTGATGTGTGTGAACCACACACATGGTCTCTCAGATGGTCTCTCAGATCCATAAGATCTGAAGGCTTATGGGGTCGCTGAGTCAGACACGACTGAGCGACTTCACTTTCACTTTTCACTTTCATGCATTGGAGAAGGAAATGGCAACCCACTCCGGTGTTCTTACCTGGAGAATCCCAGGGATGGCAGAGCCCAATGGGCTGCCATCTGTGGGGTCGCACAGAGTCAGACACGACTGAAGTGACTTAGCAGCAGCAGCAGCATGTCTTACCATGTCAAATAAAAAAAAACTGGTATATTCACCTGTTTGCAAATAAGTAAACCACAGGCTTAGGAAAAACAATCCTTGAAGAAATCAATCCCTGGACTCTAGGTGGTTCTTCTTGGGTTTCTACTTTGATGTCTTTTCAAATGTGCTACTGGGTGCCTATAGTATTTTCAAATGAAAAAAAAAAAAAAAAAGGTTAAACTAGAATTTCCTTGCCATCATACTGAGACAAGCAAGCTGGTGAGCTTTATCTGAAAGTTTAAACTGGGCAGCAGCTTGATCATTTCAAACACTGATGGCGAGAAGATTCCGAACCATGCAAATGCCAGGAGAAGAGCCAAAATACAAAAATCTCACCACCACGCAGAGTGCGGAATGTCACACAAATGCCTTTGGTTCTTGGCACCTCCATCCAGAGCACAAATAACAACCCCCACAACAGTACACAAACTAAGAATATAAATTAACATGGTTTAAACTTGTTATATTTACAAACATACAGGGATTTTTATAATCTTTCAAATAGATGCTGCTGCTCTACTCAGAAAAATCTTTCTCTCCTTTTTGGAATCATCCTTATTTATGGATGTGGTCAAAATTGCCACATCTTTGCCATTTCAAGATGGATTATGATTTTCCAAAAGTTTTTTGGAAAAATCTGTCTATCCTTAAACTGGGCCATTACCTTGGGAACTACTTTTAGGTAAAAGTGAAATGTGACTGGAAAAGACTAGAATAAAAAATGACCTACCTAGAAAGATGCTGCCAACCAGGCTGGTACCCAGACTTCCTGTGAAACTGCAGCTTCAGAATAACTGCACAATCTCTGCAGGGGCTACTTTGGGCCCAACATTAATTGCTATGTATTATTTTGCCTATGTGGCAGGAAAACATTAAACCTTTAAGTACTGATGGAAAGGTTATTCCCATGTAAGTCTGAACCAGAAAATAGAGAAAATGAAGCATAGCTCCTGCTTGCCTTCCAGGGGCTCCCCAAATCTGTCTCCTTGCCATCACTTCACACACACACATATACATATATCCACATATTTCAATACGAGTATCTGGAAGAGACATGGGAAAAAGCCCATGGCCTGTGCATCAGCATTTTTATAATGAGTGGGGAAGGGACCCTAGGGCAAAAGGTCAACTTTTGGACAAGAGCAAGATGAATCTTTTCTCCCTGTCCCTCTACTGCCTGAATCACCTGAAGCAGACAGACCTGGACTTTGTTACAGGTAAATAATTACAGTTGTATCTGCCATAAATATCTTGCTGAAGGGGCCATTGCAAAAATTGAGATTGTATCTCCAAGCAACTGTCAAATGGCTAGAATAAATTCAGAGGACTTGAAATACTGATGTACATTTTCTATCATAGATATCTCTTGGTCTAGACTTTCAGACTGCATCTTGACAGAACACCTAGGATGGCTGAGAAATTAAGGAGTCAGGAACAAAAAAATTACATAGTGTTGGTGTTCTGTGGTTTGTGTCTTCTTTATCTGTGGTCTCGGCAAACAGGAAGTCCTTGGGAACTGGGGGGCTTGAGCAGAAATGTTAAAGGCACAGATCCCTGGAATTAAAAAAGCCAAGGAGGTAATAAATCTTGGACCAAAATGGAAAGCCTGAAGAGGTCAGTGAGCTACAGCCAGCCTAATATCTGTGCTTCTCAGGGCCGCAATAAATCTGACACTACTCCTTCTTGGCTCAGCTGGCTTCTGTGTAGCTGGCAGATCAAAGCCTCCCCCAGGACCGTCTGCAATCACCTGTTTCTCATTGGCCTGGTGGGCGAAGTAGGCAGAATGGGGAGGGAAGGATGAGGCTGTCCCCTCCTTGTCAGCACCATCTGGGGACAATATTTAAATACCTACAACCTGGAGTTTAGGGAGAGGATCCTGGGGGAACTGGAAGGCACTGTCCTAAACTGGAAGAAGTGAAGGATCAGCAGCAGAAAGGAGCGGCAGTGAAGCAGATAGAGGTTTTCTAGATGAAGATGCTGTACTGTTTGGGTCTAAAGGGGAAAAGGGAGGAGGACCATCTTGGAGCTATCTGAATTTGATCACTAGTCAATTTCAGCTCAGCCTGATCTTTGTCTCACACATTCCCCCAAAGTATTCATTTTTTTTTTTTTCCCTTCAGCAATACTTAGTAAAATGTCCATTTATTTATTTGTGTAAAAATCTATGGCAAACCTCTTACTCACCTTATCACTGACATTGCCAAGGAGATATTATTACTTTCTTCCTTCAGGTGAGGAAACTGAGGCTCAGGGTAGTTAAGGACCCTGGCTACAGTCATATAGCTAGGGGGTAGCAGAGTCAGGATTTGAATTCAAGCTTCCAAAATGGAAAACTCCACACAGTTCCTATGCTGCCATGGTAAATCTGCTTTGATCAGGGTACCACTAAATCCTGCAAAGGATGTAAAAATAAAGCAGAAGATCCTAGTTTAAAAAAAAAAAAAAAAGGTTTGAAAGTTGAGATCTGACATATATATAAATAATAGTGATACAAAATAGAGTGTGATAAATGCCTTGAGAGACATACAGATGAAATATGAGGGGATTTGGAGGAGGCAGCAATTGCTTCTGGGTAGCGTGGGCACTTGTATTGGATCTCAGAACATCAGTAGGATTTGGGCCTCTGGCTCTCAAAGGAAAGGATATTGCAGCTGAGAAAATGGCTGTTGAGAGGCTCCAGCCAGCAAAGCAATGAGAGCACATGGGATTTCAAGAAGCTGAGTTTAGAATAAGCTACCCCAAGAGGAATATTACAGGGAGATGAGTTTGGAAAGACCTGTAGTTTAAGGGTATGTATGTCTTTTAATCCTGGATTAGGAAATGGCAACCCCCTCCAGTATTCTTGCCTGGAAAATTCCATGGACAGAGGAGTCTGGCAGGCTACAGTCCATGGGGTTTCAAAGTATCAGACATGACTGAGTGACTGAGCATGCACACACGCATGTTTTCTAATGGACTTCCCAGGTGCCTCATTGCTGGAGACACAGGAGACACCGGATCGATCCCCTGGAGTAAGAAATGGCAGACTCCTCCAGTATTCTTGCCTGGAAAATTCCATGGCATGGAACCTGGCAGGCTGAAGTCCATGGGTCACAGAATTGGACTCAACTGAACAACTAAGCATGCGCGCACACACACGCACACACACACACAAACACGTCTTCTAATACTGAATAGAAGTTCTCACAAGCAAGAGTTATTGGAGATTTTTAAGCTCAAGATTTAGAAAGCTTATTTTTTTTGTGACAGAGGGAAGGACAAATTGGAGAAGACAGAAAGGATGCAGAGGGATAAGTGGGAGGCTATTGTAATAATCCAGGTTTTGAGGATCTTGCCCTTGAAGACTGCTTGACTTCCATATATTTTTGGCTTTGTTGTTGGGGGAAGATCAATTTTTCTGAACTTTTATCAAATGTCCTTTTCTTAATTAAAGTATGGTTGCTATATAGTATTAAATAGGTTACAGGTGTACAGTATCATGGTTCACTATTTTTAAAGATTATATTACATTTGTAGTTATTATAGAATATCACCTGCATTTCCCAAGTTGTAAAATATACCTAATAGTTTGTACCTTTTAATCCCCTGCCCCTATTGTGTGCTATCCCACTTCCTTCTCCCCACTGGTAACCACTAGTTTGTTCTCTATACCTGCTTCTATTTTGTTATATTTGTCAGTGTGTTGTATTTTTTGACTTCCCTGGTAGCTCAGCTGGTAAAGTATCAGCCTGCAGTACAGGAGACCCTGGTTTGATTCCTGGGTCAGGAAGATCCCCTGGAGAAGGGAGAGGATACCCACTCTAGTATTCTTGGGCTTCCTTTTTGGCTCATCTGGTAAAGAATCTGACTGCAATGTGAGAGATCCCGGGTTTGATCCCTGGGTTGGGAAGACCGCCTGGAGGAGGGCATGGCAACCCAGTCCAGAATTCTTGCCTGGAGAATCCTCATGGACAGAAGAAATGATATCACCCAGTACTTGTCTTTCCTTGTTTGATTTATTTCACTTAGCATAATGCCCTCCAAGTCCATCCATGTTACTGTAAATGGAGAATTTTGTTCTTTTTTATGTCTGAGTAATATTCCATTGCATGTATCTACCACAAAAGATCAACTTTTTAATATCCATCAACAGAAGTGTTATGAAGTCTTAGGTGTCCTGAGTCACACATTGTGAGTCATTCTCTAGAGGTGAACAAGTCTCTGGAGACTGAGTAAGCATCCAGGGGATAACTAGATTGTGAATAAAATGACAGCTTCTTCCTAGTTTTCTCTAGAGGCTCTTCCAGAGATCCTGTCATTTCCAGTCCAGCACTTCCATGAGTTTGCCCTTTCTCAAGGATTCAAAATTCCTCTCCAAGAGCTGTTGATTCTCTGGGGAGAGGAGCAGAGGATGTATGGGAAGCAGAGGGGCCAGGAGTCAGAATCTCAGATTCCAGTCTCTGTCCAGGCCCTAAACTTTGCACCAATCACTTTACCTCATTGGATTCAGTTTTACCATCTTTGAAACATGGAGAATATAATTCTTGATTTACCTAACATTGGGTAGGATTATATAATAGGGATTGCAAGGACTGTTGGCTTTCAGATACCCTACCACCAAAAGTCCCAGACTTCTTTTGAGGTGTTTCAGATACTCCCCACAGATAATCACAGTCTGAACAGATCCCTATGAATCCATTGTAACTGAACATATTTTGCTTCTGCTGCAAATATGTAATGCATGAATTAATGACTAATCCACTGGTGATGTATAAAAGACATTCATTTGGGAATTGGGAGATGTAAAACAGAATCCAGGATCTACATTAAATAGTGAGACCTTCAGCAAACCATTTATCCTCACCTGCAGCTTCTGCTTCTTCATCTGTCACATGCTTTGGTTTTGAATAGATGATCTGTGTCCCTTCCAGTGATGAGGCTATATTTCTCCATTATGTGGGGATTAGAGGAATATAAATAAAATGTATTGTGACAATGCTTTAACTAATGCTTAGAAGTAGAAAGCAAGGCTTTGTATCACATCAGCTATGCAGATTATGATCAGATACAGGGAGTCAGGCCTGGGACCACGGAGACAAAATGCATGCACTTTACTCTTAGGAAGGCCACCGACAAGCCTTCATTCAGTGCTTACCCGTTCTTAGTTTTTACACAGTTCTAACATGCTTGGTGATTTGATGTTACACCTCACAGCAGAAAGGGAACAGCTAGCTAACATCAGGTACTTATGAAGCAGTGACAGTCTGACACAAAGCTGGTAGAAATGAAAAAGGTGAAAGGCATTAAGAGGCTGGAGGAAGAACACAAAAGCACTTGAAGATAGGGATTGTTGATCATAGAGGGGAAATTTTTTTTACGCAACCTAGTTGCATCCATCTCCCTCTATGGCAGGAGTTAAGCTCATGAGACATCCAGAGGAATCCAAGACAGTTAGGAAATTGGCTTCCAAGTTAGAGCAGATGAGTTAGGGAAGAAGCAGAGCAAAGGCTACACCAAATATTTGTTTTAAAACCCAACCTGTCAAATCTGAGGGCCGAGGGAAAAACCAACTTCAGAAAAGCATGAGGTAAAAAGGGCAGTGAGATTCAAGGGATCCAAGATAAAGAAGATTGTTCAAGTGGTTCAATTAGACACACTAATTGATGTTTCAGTACTGGCCCTGGGTCATTATGATGAGAAAAGTACTGAACGGAGCGCCGAAGCCTTGGGAAGATTTCTAACAGAGTGAATTTGGGATAGGGAAGGGTTGGGGATTCAAGCTTTGGTTCTTAAAGGGTTAAGACTTAGTTACATGGAAATCTCCTTATCTAAATCCCCCCAATATCAGCCCTCTCCTGACTGTGGGGATGCATGAATTCCAGGGGTGTCTGGGGGGTATTCCAGTGAGCCCTGATGGATGGCGCCAAGCCCACAGTACCAAGCATCTGAGAGAGGCTTCAGTGCCATCAGCTGCCCTGTTCCTCTGTATTTTGCGCTGCTTTGGGAAGACATGCAGAGAGGAAGCCTTACTGAAAACCCCAGCTGCCTCGTGCCAGACAGTATCTTCTTACTTTCTTTCCCTACCACCTCACCACTATAGCTAGTAATTTGCAACAACTTGTGGATCTGGTGACCTGGGTTGTGGGTGCGGGCAGGATCCTGGGCCTGGAAGCCTTCATGAAGGGCCAAGGAAACCCTGGTTTGGATTCCTGCTCCCTGTGGTTACACTTCCCTCAGAGGAGCGCCTGTAAAAGCAGAGAGGCATTCCAGAGAGCAGCCAGGAGGAAGCTGGAGACCACTTCACAGACGCAGGGCTAGTATGCAGCAATGGGAAGACTTAAGGGAAAAATTTGGCTGCTGTTGCCACGTTAGCACTCAGGGCACCTGCAAATGTCAAATGTGAACAGGCTCTAAATCTTATGTCTGCCTGGGGGCTCTGTGCTCATATGGGAGATTTAGCCCATGTCCCTCTAGACCTTTGCAAAGACAGGAGGGAACTAAATTGGGCCAAGCACTGTGCTAAGCTCTTTACTTGTATTTGTTCCCTGAGTCCTGGTGACAGCTTTAGGAGTAAGGTAGTGATAGACCCATTTCACAGGCAGTGGCACTGAGGCTCAGAATGGTTAAGCAGTTTTCCTGACATAAAAATCCTAGTGTGACCACTGAGAGTTTCAAATCAGATGTGCCCAATACTGCCACACTCGGCTTTTTTCCCTATGCAGGTTTCCCGGAGGATCCCTCTTCAAGTTGGAGACAGAACTCTTCTATCTTGGAACAGAAGCAGCAGCATCACCTGGGAACTTGTTAAGAATGCAAATTCTTAGGCCCCACCCCAGATCTATGGAGTGAGAAACTCTGGGGCGGGGGGCATAGTTCAGCAATTTGTGTTTCAGTGAAGCTGCCCGGTGATACTGCCCGCACCTGAAGTTTCAGAGCCCATGCTCGAAGGGCTTGCTAGTTAAAGTGTAGTCTCAGGACCCGCAGCAAGGAATCATGAGGGGCATTGTGAGCAATGCAGAATCTCAGGTGCTCTTCTGGATCTTGGATCTGAGTCTGCATTTCAACAGGATTCCTGGGGACTTGAGGGCACATCAAAGCTGGAGAAGGACCCAGGTCCACTGGTTGAAGGTATTGATGAATCCACATTGTGGTCCATGACGTGAGTGGTAAGTAGTTCTCCTGAAGTTCCAGAAAAGGACTGGCACCACCCCCAACAGAGCAGACAAATAGGGGTGAGTGAGCAGGGCTGGGCTAGACTTTGAATGGCAGGCGATGCCCGGACCTCATTGCTCTACTTACAGGAGGTTAGAGCATCTGGAACAGACCACCACATCAGAAGACTTCACTGCTGTGAAATGCTCCCTGGACAGGGAGGTAAATGTTTTCTCCTTCTCTACCAAACTGACATAGTAGCTGCTGGGCTGTGTGTGCTGAGAATTCTCTTTCTGTGTCTGGGTGCAGGAGTCGAGTCCTGGGATCAATTAGAATGCTTGTCATAAGTGAGGGATGGGGCAATGGTGTTACACACGGGGCAATAGTGTATAAGAGTAGAAGGGCAGGAGATGGAGATTTTGAGCAGACTCAGGATAACTAAGAAATCTGGTAAACACTTAATTACAGATATGTTTTTCTCTTCGCACAGTTTGTAGACAATCATATATCCTTGTTAAAACCTAACTACCATTTTAAAAAGATAAAAATGAATATAGTAAAAAAAAAAAATGAAAGCAGTGTGTATACAGGTATATAAACTGTTCTCTCTTGATGACCACTCCTTCCAAAGATACTTTTAGGTACACGCGTGCACACACACACACACACACACACACAGGCACTTCACTTAATTTATTTGGAGTTTGGATCACTCAAATAATTATTTTCCAAGGTTGCATAGTACTTCATTATTTGGATACACCATAATTTATTTAGCTAGTGGGCATTTTGATTGTTTCTCATCTCTTTACTGCCATGGATTATACTGCAAAGAATATCCTTGTGAATGTGTGTTTGTTTTCATGTGTATTTCTGTAGAATTGATAATCCAAGAGAATGTGCTAACATTGACATTATTACCATCTAATCCTTAGACTTTTTTCTTGAAAACTATTTTTTTATTATTTAAATTTTTTATTGGAGTATAGTTGATTTACAATGTTGTGTTACTTTCTGCTATATGCAAAGTATATCGGTTACATATATATTCAATTTTTACAGATTCTTTCCCCATATAGGTCATTACAGAGTACTGAGTAGAGTTTCCTGTGCTATATAATAGCTTATTAGTTATTTATTTTATAAATATTGGTATATATATTTCAACCCCAATCTTCCCATTTATCCCTCTCCCCTTAGAAAGTGAAAGTCACTTAACTCATGTCCGACTCTGCATCCCATAGACAGTCCATGGAATTCTCCAGGCCAGAATACTGGAATGGGTAGCCTTTCCCTTCTCCAGGGGATCTTTCCAATCCCTGGTAACCATGAGATGATTTTCTACATCTGTAAGAACTGTGGTGTTGGAGAAGACTCTTGAGAGTACCTTGGACTGCAAGGAGATCCAACCAATCCATTCTGAAGGAGATCAGCCCTGGGATTTCTTTGGAAGGAATGATGCTAAAGCTGGAAACTCCAGTACTTTGGCCACCTCATGCAAAGAGTTGACTCATTGGAAAAGACTCTGATGCTGGGAGGGATTAGGGGCAGGAGGAGAAGGGGACAACAGAGGATGAGATGGCTGGATGGCATCACTGACTCGATGGACATGAGTCTGAGTGAACTCCGGGAGTTGGTGATGGACAGGGAGGCCTGGCGTGCTGCGATTCATGGGGTTGCAAAGTGTAGGACACGACTGAGTGACTGAACTGGACTGAACTGAACTCTATTTCTATTTTGTAAATAAGTTCATTTGTACCATTTTTTAAGATTCCATATATATATGGTATCATATAATATTTGTCCTTCTCTGTCTGACTTACTTCACTCAGTATGGCAGTCTCTAGGTTCATCCATGTTGCTGCAAATGGCATTCTTTTTTTCCTTCTTTATGGCTGAGTAATATTCCATTGTACATATGTACCACATCTTTTTTATCTATTCCTCTGTTGATGAATATTTACATTACTTCCATGTCCTGGCTATTGTAAACACTGATGCAATGAACAGTGGGGTACATATATCCTTTATAACCATCTTTTTCTCCAGATATATGCCCAGGAGTAGGATTGCTAGATCGTATGGTAGTTCTATTTATTAGTTTTTTAAGGAACCTCCATACTGTTCTCTATAGTGGTTGCACCAATTTACATTCCACTACTTGATGAAAGTGAACGAGGAGAGTGAAAAAGTTGGCTTAAAGCTCAACATTCAGAAAACAAAGATCATGACATCCGGTCCCATCACTTCATGGCAAATAGATGGGGAAACAGTGGAAACAGTGTCAGACTTTAATTTCTTGGGCTCCAAAATCACTGCAGATGGTGATTGCAGCCATGAAATTAAAAGACGCTTACTCCTTGGAAGATGAACTTAACTGAGCAGTGTAGGAGGGTTCTGTTTCTCCCTACCCTCTCCAACATTTATTATTTGTAGATTTTTTGATGATCACTATTCTGATCAGTCCACTCCAGTACTCTTGCCTGGAAATCCCATGGGCAGAGGAGCCTGGTGGGCTGCAGTCCATGGGGTTGCTACGAGTCAGACACGACTGAGCGACTTCACTTTCACTTTTCACTTTCACGCATAGGAGAATGGCAACCCACTCCAGTGTTCTTGCCTGGAGAATCCCAGGGATGGGGGAGCCTGGTGGGCTGCCATCTATGGGGTCACACAGAGTCAGCCATGGCTGAAGTGACTTAGCAGCAGCAGCAGCATTTGATCAGTGTGAGGTAATACCTCATTGTAGTCTTAATTTGCACTTCTTTAATAATTAATGATGCTGAGGTTCTTTTCAAGTGCTTTTTGCTCATATGTATGTCTGAAGAAATGTCTATTTAGATCAAACACCCATTTTTTTATTGGGTTTTTTGTTCTTGTTGGTATTGAGCTTCATGAGCTGTTTGTATTTTTTGGAGATGAACACCTTGTTGGTCACTTTGTTTGCAAATATTTCTTCCATCCTGTGGGTTGTCTTGCTTTTTGTTTATGGTTTCCTTTGCTTTGGCAAACCTTTTAAGTTTAATTAGGTCCCATTTGTTCATTTTTGTTTTTATTTTCATTACTCTGGGCGATTGGTCAAAACAATATGGTACTGGCACAAAGGCAGAAATGTTGTTCATTGGAGCAGGATAGAAATCCCAGAGGTTAACTACTCTGTGATAAAGGAGGCAAGAACTTACAATAAAGAAAAGACAGTTCTTCAATAAGCTACATGTAAAAGAATGAAATGAGAATATTCCCTAACACTTGGACTGTGAAGAAGGCTGAGCGCTGAAGAATTGATGTTTTTGAACTGTGGTGTTGGAGAAGACTCTTGAGAGTCCCTTGGACTGCAAGGAGATCCAACCAGTCCATTCTGAAGGAGATCAGCCCTGGGATTTCTTTGGAAGGAATGATGCTGAAGCTGAAACTCCAGTACTTTGGCCACCTCATGTGAAGAGTTGACTCATTGGAAAAGACTCTGATGCTGGGAGGGATTGGGGGCAGGAGGAGAAGGGGACGACAGAGGATGAGATGGCTGGATGGCATCACGGACTCAATGGACGTGAGTCTGAGTGAACTCCGGGAGTTCGTGATGGACAGGGAGGCCTGGCGTGCTGTGATTCATGGGGTCGCAAAGAGTTGGCCACGACTGAGAGACTGAACTGAACTGAACTGATACATAAAAATAAATTTAAAATGAATTAAAGACCAAAATACTTTAAACCCAGATACTTATAATGTAAACCCAGATACTTAAATGTTTTAGAGGGAAATTTATGCTCTGGCATAAAATTTATGCTTTGATCCACCTCCTAGAGTAATGAAAACAGACTTTAAAAAAAAGCTCTCATCAATTGCTCCAACGATGCTCTTTGTAACAAACAGATTTAGTCTGAAATCAATGGTTACTTTAGTGTCACGTCTCCTTGGTCTCCTGTTTGGAAGAGCCCTTCAGTCCTTTTGGACCGAGGATTACAAACCAGTTATTTCATGGAATGTTCCTCTTTTTGTGTTTCTCTGATGTTTTCTCATGATAAGATTCAGATGAGGCATCTTTGGCAGAATTATCACATGAGTGATGCTGGAGTCTTTTCATTGCATCCTAGCAGGTGATGCATGAAACTTTTATTTGTCCCCATTGCTACTGATGTTCACTTTGATCACTCGATTAAGGTGATGGTTGCTTGTGCCTTCATATTAAAGTGACTCTTTTTGTCTTTATAGTTCATTAGTATTTTGTCAGGAGGAATTTTGAAGCTGTGGAAATACCTTGTTCCTCATCAGACTTTCCATGTACTCATTTATTGATATTTCTTAGTATGCTTTACTTTTTAATAAGTCACATTCCATTACAATTACTACTCATTTTGGTGTTCAAATTGCTCTGATTTGGCCATGGGAGCCCTTTTGAACAGGCTTCTACACGCTTTTGGCCTTTTGCATCACTGAGCTTCCCTGTTGTCCAGCCTCTGAGGTGTTCCTCTATCATCTTGTACTTTCCCCTCAGTCCTAAATTCAGCCAATTCTCCGAGGAGTCCTGATTTCTTTTAGGGTTGAGTAATGGTTATGTACACACACAAGCACACTTTTACATTATAGTTATTTCTTTGTCTATACATACATATTGAAAATGATGAGCTCACAGTGGTACTTCAGATTTCTGTGTTGTGTGCTGTGCTAAATCGCTTCAGTTGTGTCCAACTCTGTGCGACCCCATGGACTGCAATCTGCCAGGCTCCTCTATCCATGGGGTTCTCCAGGCAAGAATACTGGAGTGGGTTGCCATGCCCTCCTCCAGGGAATCTTCCTACCAGGGATAGAACCTGAGCCTCACGTCTCTTGCATTGGCAGATGGGTTCTTTATCACTAGCGCCACCTGGGAAGCCCCTGTGGTTCAGTCTGATTTTCTCCCTTTCCATATTTTAAACTCCTTTCTGACAATAAGAACCTTAGGTACTATTTTTCTGAGTATAGTCAGTTATTTGTTTTAGCCTCTTGTACATAACCAGGCTCCCACCTTGACCTATACCCCTCCCTCACACAGATGTCCTCCACATCCATTCTGCCTACACATGTGGGATTGCTCCGCCACCCTCTCTTTCCACTGCTGAAATCTCTCCTGACCTCATTCAGACTGGCCATCACTGTGGGGTCCTCCTTGGCCCTCTTAGGCTGTGACTCCCACTTAGGGCCACATTCACTCACATAGGTGCCCTCATCTTGCCAGGCTTGCACTCTGAGCCACCATGGCTCTTCCTACCTCCAGTCCCACCTAAAAGCTTCAGGGCTGAAGTGCACAGAGAAGGGAAGAGAAGGAAGAAGACACCCACCAGCAGTTTAATGGTCTAGTGAACTCCTTCACCTCCAAGGGAAATGACCCTTCATTGTTCCCTGCTGTTGAATTTGATAAACCTCTATCTTGGGCCACTTTCTGATTCAAGGGATCTTGGAATGCTTTCCTGAAAGAAATGTATGCTGCTGAGGTCTAGTCTCGAGCAAGAGCATATGTAAGGGCAGGTTTCTGAGGCTGTGAGTGTGGCCCAAATCTATTCTTGAGCACTTTTTATGTGTGGCTTGTAAAAATGTAGATCCTCTGATAAGCAGTCATTAATGTGGGATTAGACATGCAAGAAATGTAACAGCTATGAGAAGAAAAGGGTGGGGGAGAGAAAGGCTGGAAGAGATGTCTACTTTGACATCTTGAGTGAAAGAGAGAAGGAAGGAGGGAGGGGCGGGTGAAGGCATTTCAGACCGTAGTGTGGTTCTAAGGAGAGTACGATAAGGCTTTCAAGGGGACCAAGCCACAGTCTCCCAGCAAAGGAGTCCCCTGGCATGTAGGAAGGGGCCTATCTCAGCATCCCTGCTGACCTTAGTTATTGGCTGGGATAAGCTATAGGAGGAGTGCTCTCAGCAGGCATGCCATGATGAATTTCAGAGGATGGCAACTGGGCCATGGGTTAATTATGCTTCCTGACATCAGATCTGAGAGGAGACTTCTCATGGCTGCCATGTAAACAGAAGGGCAAGGTATCTTTCAGGAAAAGTAAGATTGTATCATCATCTATGACCATACAAGAATACCAGCAATCAGAGAGATGTCACTTATCTCTACAAGCAGAGACACACAGAGAAATAGGGTGGGAGAAGTCTAGTAAAGAGGAAGAAAGATCAACCCTCCTGCCAGGTATCTGATGCAATTGGCATTCCATTTTTAGACTAAGTGAAGGTGCCCACCCATGAACCCCTTTGCCTGGAACGTTGAAACTGGCCACTCACAAAGCCAAACTAGCCTCCCACAGGCCCACTGCCACCATCACTCCCCTCTCTCAACCCTTGGATCTTTGATCCCCTGATTTCTTTCCTACTGTAACTCCCCATGATTGCCTAGCTCCTCCTTCCTGGTTGGCCACACACTCACATTCCTTTCTTGGCTTCAGCAGCCTTGGTGCCTCCACACCAGTGGGTTTTTAACTTGGCATCTCCCTTGGACTCTGTGGCCCCCACAGCTGTGTGTGGGAATCATTTTCTCTTCCAAATCCTCTCAGCAGAGCCCACTGGCCAAGCCAGGCCAGTGACCTTCACTCCTCAGTGTAATTGGCAAGTCAGGCAGAATGGGGACAACCTGGAGCATGTGGGTCCCCCAGGTAGCCCTGGAAGATAGTAGGGAACTCCACAGTCCTATGCCTCCTGGTTAAATTTGATCAAAATATTCTTCTTCTTTTGACATTGCCCACAGCCTTCCCAGGTGTCACAACAGTAAAGAATCCACATGCAAAGGCAGGAGACACAAGGGACATGGATTCGATCCCTAGGTCATCAATTCGATCCCTGGAGAAAGAAATGGCAACCCACTCCAGTATTCTTGCCTGGGAAATTCCATGGACAGAGCACCTGGTAGGCTGTAGTTCATAGGGCAGCAAAGAGTCAGACATGACGGAGCGACCAAGCATGCGCTCACAGCCTTCCAGTTTCACCTCTAATATTGGAGATAATTTGAATCCTTACATTTGTATACCATCTATACATCTTTTTAGGTTTTACAATAATGAAAGTTTGTGATGGCATTTTATAGGTGGAAAAGTGAAAACCCCAGAGAAGGTTAAGTGATATGCCTAAGGTCACACAGCTAGACTCTGCAGAAGCACAACTGAGTTAACATTTAGTTAAACGCTCATTCCACAACACATAACCCCCCACACACCATCTACTGTGTGTCCCCCACCCATGGATTCCTTCTCAGCTCTCCTGAAAACCTGCTGCATGAATTCTGATTCCCTCCCCCAGCTTCTGCAACCTTATAAAATAACGTGCTTTACTGAATCATCGCTTTACCTACAAGATATAATTTTATTCTACTGCCTCTGATTTCATTATCTCTGTTTTGTCACTCGATCTCACTTTTTCCAGGGGTTCCAAAGGATTTACAATGAATGATAAGAATGGAATTGTAAGCACCAAAAAAATAGAGAATAATTAAATGTCAGTCATGGCCGTGATAGAGTGAATGGGATCCGGTATCTCAGTATTTGGGGTGCTGACTCTGATGATACTCATTAACTGTGTTTTTATTCTTATGACTGTGAATTTGGCTGGGAATTCAACTGTATGTGATGAATCATACTTACCTTGCCTTCCCCCCACCCTCAGGCCTCCCCCTGTAAGAAGATAAGCATCTTTGGGAGTGAGAATTTTTAAATGAGATTGTTTATGAATCAAGGAACAGTTATTAATACCTAAAGTGCATTCATATGGTGATTGTTTTCTGGCGATGAGAATGAGAAATGTTCTTTCTCTATTAAATTATGGAGGCTGCTATATTATGCACGCCATACCGACGCGCCAGCTCTGTTTCTCTCTACTCAAAGTGATGCTTGGAGTTTCATTTTCAAACTTGATACCTCCATAAATTGGCCTGAATGTTTTGTGTGTACATAAGTGTTGGTGCCGAGGAATAAACAATGGTTGCTAAATAAGCAAGCTGAGTCTACTCTAGGGTCTGCATTACAGGCAGGTTACACTCTGTAGACTGCTCTCGAATCATGTGCTCTGCCCAGGGCCCCACCCTTAAAGGAATATTATAAATGCAGTGAGAAAGGGTTAGATCTACAAGGTGAGCTGCGGGAAGAGCAGCCAAAGAAACCTGAGGTGTTCAGCATGAAGAGGCGAGGCCAGAGTAGATGTGAGATGTTCTCCTCAAACACCTGAAGAGAGCAATTTCCTCTGGGAGGCTGAAGCTTGCTCAGTGTTGCCCTGGAACCCAAAACCAGAATTTAAAGCTAGACTTATTTTACATCTTTACATTTGTGAAGTACCTAACTACTCACAAAACCCTTTCAGAGACATGGTCACTAGAAAGTAATCTTCAGGTTGATAGAGGTTTTACTGAAGATGAAAGAAAATTGTTTTTAATTTAGTGTCTGCAGCCCCTATGACATGCCTGGCATATAGTAGATGCTCACTATACATTGGCTGTATAAATGAATGAATGAGCTGGCTCATGAGGGTTTGATGTTTTAAGCCCATTTTGCAGATGATGAAAATTAAAGTTCAGACAAAGATTTAATAATGTTGACTTTCTATAATGAATTGGACATTTCCAGTGGTAGTTAAGAGTTCATCAAGATTTGAACAGATTAATTCGCGTTTCTACTTCCATGATTTCCTTGCATCATCTGGATAGTCAAATTTAGAGGGGTTGGGTGGAAACAGAATAGTGGTCTTTCTTATCATCAAGGTAATAAGAGCACAGCTTTTCATACTCTGGAATTGAGTGCTGTGGAAGGTATCCAAAAAGGAGGCTGTTGGGTCCAGAGAGGATAGAGAGAAGTGGTGTGTGTGCCTACTACGTAGCTTCAGTTGTGTCCAGCTCTTTGCGACCTCATGGACTATAGCCCACCAGACTCCTCTGTCCATGGGATTCTTCAAGCAAAAATATTGGAGTAGACTGCCATGCCCTTCTCCAAGGGATCTTCCTAATCCAGGGATCAAACCTGCATGGTGGCTCAGACAGTAAAGAATCTACTTATAATACAGGAGACCCGAGTTTGATCCTTGGATAGGGAAGATCCCCTGGAGAAGGGAATGGCAACCTACTCGAGTATTCTTGCCTTCGAAATCCATGGACAGAGGAGCCTGGTGGGCTGCAGTCCATGGGGTCCCTAAGCGTTGGACAGGACCGAGCAACTAATACTTTCACTTTTCACTTTTCTTTCATATGTCTACTCTCCATTCCTCACTTCTCCTCCCCTTTCTGTGTCTTTTTCATCCCTCCCAGTTCACTCTATCGTATAGTTGCTCTCTCACTCTTTGCCCCACTGGTTGGGACAAAATCTGTTTTAATTGACAACTAACACTTTAGTGAGCAATAGGTCAGCACACTACTTCTCTCAAAGTTATTTGGTTTTTCAAAGCATTCATTTATAGAGAAAAACTCAAAGGAATAAGACTATGAGAGTTGACTCTCACGTGCCAAGCACCTTGGAGTATGAGCTATTCTTGGAGGGGGAGGAGAGCTATGGGGACCATTCTCATTGACCCTGGAATCCTGCCAATCAGGCAACTTTACACTCCATTTACAAAAGCCCAGCCCTGTAGGAAAGCTCCACCAGAGGGTGCTCCCCTTTCCTGCCCAACCTGATTCTGTCATCCTTACCTATACGATGTTCCCAGCCAGGCCTCCAGCTTTCTTACAAAGCTTATAAAGATTACCTCTGCTGGAGCATCAATGGATGTGTTTCTGAGTGACAAGGAACTCAAGAAGAGAAATGATTAAAGAGAAATATTCATTAAAATGGTTAAAGGTGAGGGAACTTTGAAGGTCTCAGATAAAACAAATCTATGACACTCCCATTTCCATTAGAGTCTGCAAAACGTCTTGTTCCTCTACGGGTATTCTACTATGACCTGCAGAGCTTTTGTCTCTGCAGGAAAGTTCCCCCCCGCCCACCTCCACCCCACCAGATTACCTGGCCTTTGTTGCTCATGCAGAGGGCATGGGCCTCCTGACTCAGAGAGTTCAGGAAACCACACTCCATTTCATCCCAGCCACTGATACTGACTCCAGAGGAGAAGAAACAATAGGAATTTTAAAAAGCATCAGCAACAAGGAATAGTTTATGGGACCACTAATAAGAAAGCAAACCTTGTACAGAAAATCTGTCTGCTTTCCTTTCCCCTTATCAATATTGCTCTGAAAGTCAATTTGTCACCCTACAGTCAGAAAGCTCACCCCGGTCTCCTTTAATGTTTCACGCTAGGTTTGCCCAACAAGAGTAATAAAAATAATGACACCATTATTCCTCTTCTCTCTTTGTTTTCAGTGCTTCACTTGCAGATCTGAATAATGAATTATACTCACATTATCTGTACTCTCTTGCTCTTGACTTCCTCTACTGGCTAAAAGTGAAGCTATTATCTGATTGTCACAGACAGAAGAGCTTTCCCTCTGCAGTCAGTGATCCTGTGATGTAGATACACTCTGGGGTGAAATTATCAAGAGTACAATTTCAAGCTGTATAAGAGAAAATTACCAGCCAGTGTGGAAATGAATCTGGAACCTAGTGAAATATTAAATATTTCATTAGCAACCCTTTTGGAACAAAAATAAGTAGACAACAGAATTAGTTGTGAGTTGGGCATAAAAGGCTAATTAATGTTATTGTATTCGGCTGATTGACTTCAAGGCTGTTAAATCATTATTTTATTGTTTGGATCTCTGCCTCATTCAGGCTAAAGAGGCCATTTCATTAAAAAAAAAAAAGTGTTCTTTCTCTTTAAAAAAAAGTTCTGCTGCTTCTAAAGATACCCACGCCCATGCCTGAGTAGGTTTCTTACATAGTCAAGTTTACATCATTGACAAATCTTCCAGGGGAGTTTAGAAGATGTAAAATGCACATCTGGCATCAGGAACAAATTAAAGGTGACTATGCCCTGCCTTGCGCCACCTCCCACCCCTGCCCACCATAGCGAGACCAGAACTCACATCTGGAAGGTCCTGCAGAGTTCATATTGTTCATACTTTTGCGCCAATAGATGGATGTCCTGACTACTCTTCATCAGCTTCATCATCTTAATCGTCGTCATTTCCTTCTGCCTCTTGAAGAAACCTGGATCCATATTTCATTCCATAGTCTACTATCCACAGAACCAAGCAAAACATATCTCTCTGTCACACAAGCTTATGCAAAAATATGTTTGAACCTATTTGTGATGACTCTTTCCAAGTCATCACCAATTTCACAAGTGTCAAGGGATAAATGTTGAGGACCAAATTTAACCTAAATATCCAAAGAAACTCTAGTCTCTAAGACTGGGCCTAGGGCAGTGTGGCCTCTGGCTCATTTGACATCTTTAAGTCAGTTGGAAAAAGGCTCTCTTCCTCTGTGTCATAGCAGATTTCCACCAAGTCATGTAGCTTAGAAACTGAAATACAGGGTTGGATTTTAACACAACTTATTCCTTTGACCAAGCACTGTTGAGCAGTGAACAACCTGAATGATCATACACATCAGACTCAGGATAAACTCTTAGCAGAACTGATTTTCAACAACAACAACAACAACAAAAAAAAAAAAAAAATGTAAAGGAGGGAAAATCCACCTCTAGGTCTGGGTCCCATCTTTGGCTTCTTGTCCGTTCTTTTTTTGCCTTGCTTTCCTGACCCAGATGCTAGAAGTTATTCTTCATACAGAGGTTAAGAAGAACTCAAGGTAATTCCTTTTCAGTGGGCCTTGAAATCTTATTCTAATAGGGGTTCCTTAAAGAACAAGAAGACTTTGAAAGGCAAAGGCATAAATTTTAAATGTGTAATTCCATGTATTCTGATACTTAATTGAATCATCTTCCATTGACTACTTGGGTGGAATCCTTGGAATAGCTAAAATTCCTCCCAGCTGGATTCTGGAGACCAGTTTGCCAGACTTCACTTTTTGGGTCCTATGACCATTCTCAAATGGCAGAAGCCAGGTCAAGGAGTGGGGCCAGACATGAAAATCACTGGGTGTAGGGCTTTGAGTGATCTAGCTAGAAATTTAAATGGGCTGTTTCCAGTCTCTACAGAGAATAATGGGAATGGAGATGCTCTTTACATAAACAATTCAGACACAATCCTTACCAAAATGAGTAACAAGGGCCTCCATGATGAAATGGTATCATCTGACTCCATCAGTCTCACTTGATAGTAACCTAATAACTCTCTTTTTTTTTTTAAAACTCTCCCTGGTTCTTTTTTTTTTTTTTTTTAAGAAGAAAATGGAAAAAGAAACAGAAGAAAATAAAGTTTAAAGAGATTTTTCCTATGTTAGTGAGTATGGTGGCTTGAAATTGGGTGAAAAGTTTTATTTTTTATATCTTTAACATCAGTAGCACTATTTTCTCTGGATAAAACTGATAGAAATGAAATGAACTGAATCAATAATTAGAAAGAAATTATACAACACTGGATAGATGTATGGCCTGGTTCTGCTTTCTTAATGATGTCAGTTTCCTAGAGACAGGAATGTGATTGGTGAAAGGATCCTTCTTTGGGTCTTGTGAGTAGAAGCCACAGTGGGTTTGGGATGGGGAGGGGAGAAACTAGAGAGGACTTGAGTTTTCCCCAAATGTAAATGATAGGTACCACTTTCAAATGCAATGGATTTTTACCCAGGAAAACCACATTGCTATACTCTGAGAACCAGTGTACTTCTAGCTGAGAGGGATGTTTTATAGCAAAAACTTCCTTGAAAACCCACCTGGGCATGAACCAAGAACTCACTGTGTGAGCTCTTGGGAAAGAGCCTGGTAAGAAGGCCAGTTTCATGTCTATGTGGTTGTATTATCTCAGAGGGATAGCTCTGTTTCACAGTCCTGGTAAGAAGGCCAGTTTCATGTCTATGTGGTTGTATTATCTCAGAGGGATAGCTCTGTTTCGCAGTCCAGCCTGTGATCTTGCTTCTGATGTATGTGAGGGTACTTGTGGCAACAGGGCTGGGCGAATGATGGAGCTTCCATAAAGCTACCACACATCCGATGATGCAGGAAGTGCATTCATTCAACACCAATGTGCTGCACCTACGGCCTCTTCCAGGCACCCAACACTTGTGCAGGGCATTCAAAGGCAATGTAGAAACAGTCCCTGACTTTCAGAGAATCACAATCTGATGGGTGGGGACAGAATAGGAAGAGACAGTGAATGAACTGAGCTCAGAGCTTCATGGAAGTGCAGGGAATGGACCGTATTATGTTTTTTGAAAACATCTAGAAGTGTCCATCTCAGCTTGGAGGCAGAAAATGTGGGGTTCCTTCTGAAAGGTGACTCTGGTAATTCCTAAGCATCATTCATCTTAATGAATCCTGTTATACTATAAGAAAACACAAAATAGAGGAGAAAGATGAGTGCAATCTTGATTTTATTCTGTTTCTCTTGGGATTTTCCATTAGCTCCACTTGAAGCCACCTACACCCACTCAAGATTGTAGGTAGTCTCGTAAATGCTGGGTGGTTTCGACTCTCTCAAATTCCATTTCTTCCCTCATTTTATTTTGAAAAAGTTGAAAAAACTGTGGTTTTTTCTACATTGTTAAGAAGGCCTGGATGCAAATTAGGTTCTGTTAATATAATGTATCTGGGAGAGATTTGGAATACAGGCAGCAACCATCTTGGCTGCCAGCAAGGATGGCTGGATAGAAATGTGAACATGTGGTGGTCACAGCAGTGGCAGGTCAACATAGTTAGTGTCAGATGTCATGGTAGGAATAGAGCACTGGCTTCCTGGCTCCACACCAACAGTTAGGGTGGTATAACTTTGAAGCTGGTAGTTCAGGGGTGGTTCCTGATCACTGGTTCCTCCAGCCCTTTCAAATATTTTGCAAACAATTATTCCATGTATTAAATCTTTTCTTCCCAAAATACTCAAAGAGGTTTCTGTTTCCTGTACTGAACTTTGATAGATACGTTTCAACCAGCATACTCCTTGGCGGTCAAAGCTATGACAAACCAAGACAGTGCATTATAAAGCAAAGCCATCACTTTGCTGACAAAAGGTCTATACAGTCAAAGCTGTGGTTTTTCCAGTAGTCATATATGGATGTAAGAGTTGGACCGTAAAGAGGACTGAGTGATGAAGAATTGATTCCTTTGAATTGAGGTTCTGGAGAAGACTCTTGAGAGTCCTTTGGATAGCAAGAGATCAAACCAGTCAATCCTAAAGGAAATCAACCCTGAATATTCACTGGAAGTACTAATGCTGAAGATGAAGCTCCAACACTTCGGCCACCTGATGCAAAAAGTGGGCTCACTGGAAAAAGATCCTGATGCTGGGAAGGACTGAAGGCAAAAGGAGAAGAGGGCAGCAGAGGATAAGATGGTTCAATTGCATCACTGAGTCAATGGACATGAATCTGAGCAAACTCTTGGAGATGTGCTTCTGAACAACTCCTTGGTTAAGATCTATTTTTCAGACCACTTGGCTTCCTTCTGTCCCTTTGTGTCTATGCTGGATTCCACTTCTCTGACCCTTGGCCCCTTCTTTGACCATGACTCAAGTACACCGCTTGGGCTCTTCTCTCGCTAGTCTCCTAGGATGTAGCATTTGTTGTTGATGTTCATCCCATACCCTGTTAGCCCATTCTCCCTTGGTCCACTATGCAGCTGCTGTAAGGAATTCCCAGGATGGTGACAGTTTAGTGCAGAAGTGGCCCCAAGGGCAAGGAAGTTAACACCATTAGGGAGCAACCCTTAGCCAATGAGGTGTTAGAGTCAGTAAGCAAGCATAGCCCATCCTGCCCCATTCACTTGCAGGACATCTCTAAGACTCTTTTACAGTTTATCTGAGCTCCTGCCGCTCATAATGGAAGCTGCCTTCTGGATTTCCTCCCTTCCCTCTTGGGCACTCCACAGTTCCTTATTGTGCTTCCTCCAACCGCTTCTCAGAGAAGCTGCTTGCACTTAAGTCCTTCTTTGGGCTTGCTTTTGGGAGATTCCACTCTAAGATCAAAGGTAAAGAATATGGCTACAGTACAGGAGACCCAGGTTCAATCCCTGGGTCAGAAAGATCTCCTGGAAAAAGAAATGGCTACCTAATCCAGTATTCTTGTCTCAAAAATTCTGTGAACAGAGGAGCCTGGTGGGCTACAGTCCTTTGAGTTGCAAAGAGTTAGGCACAACTGGGCAACTAACATTTTTCACCCTGAGACTGGGGTAAACTTGACAGTCAGTTCACTTTCTATCTTAGCTGTTCTCACTGTAT
Source organism: Cephalophus harveyi (assembly GCA_006410635.1). NCBI lineage: Eukaryota > Metazoa > Chordata > Mammalia > Artiodactyla > Bovidae > Cephalophus > Cephalophus harveyi. Next base: position 78,397 of record SJYT01056970.1, read on the forward strand.
CTGTCACAGGTCTGCCTCAGACTCTTCCAGCTTTAGCCCTGACAGTTCCACATGCTTGATAACCCCTCATTCCTGGGCACACAGGATAGTTGGTCACCTTAGCAAGATTTACAAACAAGAACAGATTATGCTGTATTTTATAGCCCATGTCAGAGAATGCTATGATTTCCTGCTAAAATGTGGTTCTAGAAAAATCCTGATGGCTGGAAAACCATTTCCTGTACTGAACTTTGATAGATACGTTTCAACCAGCATACTCCTTGGCGGTCAAAGCTATGACAAACCAAGACAGTGCATTATAAAGCAAAGCCATCACTTTGCTGACAAAAGGTCTATACAGTCAAAGCTGTGGTTTTTCCAGTAGTCATATATGGATGTAAGAGTTGGACCGTAAAGAGGACTGAGTGATGAAGAATTGATTCCTTTGAATTGAGGTTCTGGAGAAGACTCTTGAGAGTCCTTTGGATAGCAAGAGATCAAACCAGTCAATCCTAAAGGAAATCAACCCTGAATATTCACTGGAAGTACTAATGCTGAAGATGAAGCTCCAACACTTCGGCCACCTGATGCAAAAAGTGGGCTCACTGGAAAAAGATCCTGATGCTGGGAAGGACTGAAGGCAAAAGGAGAAGAGGGCAGCAGAGGATAAGATGGTTCAATTGCATCACTGAGTCAATGGACATGAATCTGAGCAAACTCTTGGAGATGTGCTTCTGAACAACTCCTTGGTTAAGATCTATTTTTCAGACCACTTGGCTTCCTTCTGTCCCTTTGTGTCTATGCTGGATTCCACTTCTCTGACCCTTGGCCCCTTCTTTGACCATGACTCAAGTACACCGCTTGGGCTCTTCTCTCGCTAGTCTCCTAGGATGTAGCATTTGTTGTTGATGTTCATCCCATACCCTGTTAGCCCATTCTCCCTTGGTCCACTATGCAGCTGCTGTAAGGAATTCCCAGGATGGTGACAGTTTAGTGCAGAAGTGGCCCCAAGGGCAAGGAAGTTAACACCATTAGGGAGCAACCCTTAGCCAATGAAGTGTTAGAGTCAGTAAGCAAGCATAGCCCATCCTGCCCCATTCACTTGCAGGACATCTCTAAGACTCTTTTACAGTTTCTCTGAGCTCCTGCCGCTCATAATGGAAGCTACCTTCTGGATTTCCTCCCTTCCCTCTTGGGCACTCCACAGTTCCTTATTGTGCTTCCTCCAACCGCTTCTCAGAGAAGCTGCTTGCACTTAAGTCCTTCTTTGGGCTTGCTTTTGGGAGATTCCACTCTAAGATCAAAGGTAAAGAATATGCCTACAGTACAGGAGACCCAGGTTCAATCCCTGGGTCAGAAAGATCTCCTGGAAAAAGAAATGGCTACCTAATCCAGTATTCTTGTCTCAAAAATTCTGTGAACAGAGGAGCCTGGTGGGCTACAGTCCTTTGAGTTGCAAAGAGTTAGGCACAACTGGGCAACTAACATTTTTCACCCTGAGACTGGGGTAAACTTGACAGTCAGTTCACTTTCTATCTTAGCTGTTCTCACTGTATCTGTCACAGGTCTGCCTCAGACTCTTCCAGCTTTAGCCCTGACAGTTCCACATGCTTGATAACCCCTCATTCCTGGGCACACAGGATAGTTGGTCACCTTAGCAAGATTTACAAACAAGAACAGATTATGCTGTATTTTATAGCCCATGTCAGAGAATGCTATGATTTCCTGCTAAAATGTGGTTCTAGAAAAATCCTGATGGCTGGAAAACCAAAATTTAAATGCAAAAACTGTTTGGCCACTGGTTGGTTTTATAACAAACTACATTAAATTCCTGCTTTGATTTTGGCCTCTGCTTCTAAAAGGCCATCACCAGAGAGCTGGCCTGGGAATGTGGTACCTGTGGTGTGCAGGCCCTGGAGTCAGTGATTCTGTGGTGTTTCCTTCAGGGCAGGCCTGTCAGGACCTCATGACATGGTTGGAATTCACTTCCTGCCAATTCTTTGATTTCATTGCCTTCCCCAAGATCAGCCTTCAGAGGCCTGTTGGCAACTACCAGGTGTTCAACTCCATTCTAGGTGTGTTGACAAACAGGCTCAAGGCTCAGCTCCTGCTAAGGGAATAGGTCACACCCTTCCCATCACTCCTGGGTTCAACCAATTCAGCTCCTGTCTTTTGTAAGTGCCACCCCTGTGCTGGATGTAGCTGGATTCAATTGGGCAAGCTGGAGGTCTGTTTTGGAGGGAAAGTAGACATTCATCAAATAATCACAAATGTTATGTTTTAAACTTGTGGCAAATGCTACAAGGGAAAGTATGGGGAGTTCTGAGTAAATGAAATGGGCAGTGTCCCTAGCTCAAGGGTTAAGGAAGTCAGTTCCAAGAAAGCAAACTTAAAGCTGCAATAAAAAAGGAGTAAGCAATAGCCAGTGAACACTGACGGAGAGAAGGACTTCCCTGGTGGTACAAATGGTAAAGAATTTTCCTGCAATGCAGGAGTTCAATCCCTGGGTCAGGAAGATCCCCTGGAGAAGGGAAAGGCTACCCACTCCAGTATTCTTGCCTGGAGAATCCTATGGACAGAGGAACCTGGCAGGCTATAGTCCATGGGGTCACAAAGAGTCAGACATGACTAAGAGACTAACACTTTCACTTTCAAGAAAAGTGTCAGCAAAAGCCAGTGAGCCTCCAGGGAGTGAAGAAGAGAGATGGAGGATTTTCCAGGGCCTATGAGGCAAGTGCTTTTCAAAATGAGGACCTGAGTGAAGATGCAGGTAGCTCATGTATAGAAGCAAAGGGGAGTGTTGAGTGAGTAGCTACAGAGGCTGGGGTGGGGGTAGACAGGCAGCCCTTGGAAATTGCTTAGGACCTTTTTCTATATACTTATATCCATTGGGTAAAGGTAGGTATTGCAGAACGCTGTTCATTCTGCTGTTGCAGCTCAGGGAAGCTGCATGGGGTGAACTTGAAATGATGCAAATAGGGTAGCAGGCTTACTGCCTTAAGAAACTGGTTGAAACACCTTTTCAGAGAAGGGCCAGTCCCAGCACATCCACAGGGGTGAACATCGTGTTTCAGGAACAGTCCCACAAATGCCCAGATGTGGAGGGAATTGCGGGCCCCTGGTCTGACTCCAATCCTTCAACTTTCCACCTCTTGCCCTTGGATAAGTCTCTTTTTCTGTCTGGAGATCTTTATGGTGTAATATATGTATGAGCACTTCATGTACCACAAGAGATGTCACAATGCAAGATACTGTTATTAAGAATATAAGGTTAAATCAGATGGCACTTGGAGATCAAACATCTATTTGGGTCATGAGAAATGGAGGCCCAGGAAGGGTTGGACGCTTGCCCAGCATCATCCTGCAAGGTAGAAGAAAGATCCCAGCAGAGGGGAAGCTCTGCTGACCTCCAGGCCTGTGTCCTTCCATCACACCACTACTCTGAGCAACGCACCTGACAATCTACCTGATAACTCCACCTGGACCTCTCATTCTTGATCAGTATAAAATATGAAGCAGAGAGAAAGTTGCCAGTTTAGGTTTGAGTCCCCTAGACAAATATCTAAAACCATGTGAAACCACTTCTGATGTGATGTAGCTGCTAACTATGTTACGCGCACCATAATTCAACAGATCCTCCGGGCGTGCTTGGTCCTTCTTTTCTGACACACAGCCAGTACTTCTCCTGAAGCATCAGCAAACCTCTCTAAATGGTGGGAAGACCTATATTGGTCAATGAAACCAACAAATTTGCTAATTTCTAAGAAATGCAATTCACTACCACTTGGTGTATTTACAGAATTTATTGATAGGGGCAGGGGATCTCAGTCAGAGTCTTGGTGTAGGGTCTCTATCTTTTGTATAAAGAAAAACACATGCAGAAACAGAGAGAGGAGACCTGCAGTTGGACGGAAAAGAAATGATCCTTACATTGGAGCAATCTGGATGAGGCAGAGTGTGGGCTGTAGTTTCTGGCTTGCTGGGTAGGAGGTAGGGTTGAAATAGGTACAAAAAAAGGTGTATCAAGCAGTTGCAAAGACAAACAGTATGGGTGAAATGGGAAGCAAGGGTGTTTGGAGGTCATGAAGCCTATGATCTTTAGTCTGGAAATTTCCATGGACAGAGGAGCCTCTTGGGGTACACTCCAAGGGGTCTCAAGAGTTGGTCAAATCCCAGTGGCATCATTTGATCACCATGCCTGCTTGGGGAAGCTGTTTGGTGAAGACAGTAATTGGTATTTCATGGAGCAACTGGGAGAATTAAAGGCGACAAATCAACTTGCACATAGTAGATGCTTATTAATATGCATTCCATCTAAAATCAGAATCTGTATTTATAATCTTAAAAGTAGTTTTAGACCAAAAGTCTCTTGGGCTAAATATTTTCCTTAAATGAATACTAATCCTCAACTTTACCCCTTCCTCCGACACACAGTTGCTTTTTCTTTATGTTCACTAAATAGCATCATAAGAGACTAAAGTTGCCATCAGCAGCCCTGATTATGGAGATTTTGGTAAAAAGATAGGAATCTTTCCAGCAGGCTTGCCACAGCCAGGCATACACAGGCAGGTGACAAGTGCCATCCACTGGCACATCTTGCTTTATGTGTGTGATCAGAGAGACGGCGCAGAGAGCCTCTCCCCTCTGGAGCTGTGTGTGTAGTTTTTCAGAATCTGTGTTCACAAATCCAGCCATCTCTGTAAGTTGCCACATGCCTGCATGGGTCCATGCTTGCTGAATAAAGTTTTCCACAAAGCACAGTGCCAGACTGGAATGTTGGTGCTGAATGAAACACATTTGAATTTCATAGGAGGCTGCTTCAAACCAGGCTGGGGCCCTGGACTATAAAATTTACGAAGGCACACTCTGAATTAATCAGCAAATATATACTAATTCACGCTGACCTTTTTTCAAGCTGAGGCCTTTTTATCACTCACTGTGGGTTTAACATTGGCCTACCGAGTGTTATTACAAAGGACTCGATGGTTGGCCATAATTATATAATGCAAATGACATTTGCTGTTTTGTTTGAGCTTATTCCCTCAGATGTTTCCTTCTTTTATCACACTCTTCACACATCTGTGTCCCCGCCGTGGCTCTGCTGGCTCCTCCTCTTCTGGTCCCCAAGTTCCTGCGCTGTCTGTCCCGACTGTCAGGCAGACCCAGCCCGCTGTGAGGATGCAGCGGGTGTGCTGCCTGCCTCCGACACAGGTTATGTTGACAGCTGGTCGGAACAGGTGTACACTGATTCTACCATCAAATGGCAACACGCATTTGGCTCCCTCCCAACGCACAGGCATGAAAAACCTGTTCTCCTCACATTTCTTTGGAGATTGATTGACTGTTCTTTGACACAGCACACTGTGACTGTTTGTAAGGTCCCTGGTCCTTGGCCGGCTCAGACTCGTTTCAGGGAAGTCTCAGAGAGGACTTCCATGTGGCACCATGAATTATTCATCTGCTTCTGCGGGATGGAGGTGAGGGAGAATGGAGTCTCCCCTCTCCTCTTCTCTACTCCAAGACCCAGAAGATACTCTGCTACATATCTGGGGAGTTTAAACAGCAAAGGGCTGACTGCTGGAGAAAAAGAGCACTGAGGAGGTACATCGATATTTGGATTCTGAGATGATTTAAAATAGGAGCAGCGTTTTCCAAGATCCACTGCATCCTGTTACTGACCCAAATAATTGTAAAATGGTGATTTAAAAACTGTAATAATTTAACCCAAGTTAAATTGCTCATCCCTAGGAAGTGGCTGAAGATTGCGTTTGGTCTCAGTTAAAAAAAAAAAAAAAAAAAAAAAAAACTCCTATGATAAAATGTCATGATTAATTTTTTTGTTTTTAAATTTTCTGTTGAAGAAGGCAGCCTTGTGACCAACCGAATACTTTAACAATTCTCTGAGTGGATGACGTCTGGTTGAACTCTGGGGGAGCTTTTTGCCCTGTCACAGATAAAGGTTGTACATTTTTTTCTTTAAAAAGAGGACAAGAAAAAACAAATCCTGTTACCAAGCAGAAAAGGGGTTGGTGAGCATGTCAAATGCACTTGTGGGTCCAGGGGTGAGCAAGTAAAAAACCGTAATGCTTAATTCTTCCATTTCCAGGAGGACACAGCTTCCCAGGAAAACCAGGCAGACGTGGAGCAGGGGACCTGCTGCCCAGTGACTTCCTGCCGTCACCTTTCACCTTTTCCCAGAGCCCTGGACCAGCAGATCCTATCTGGGCACATTTGCTCTACTGGATTTTCCCCTCTCTTTTTTTTCTCTTGCATGCTGACTCTAATTTTCATCCCTAATTCATTCTTTCATTTCCTTTGGTGAGTAGAACAAAAGAGCTTCAAAACCAAGATGGCTGTAGCAGGAAGGGTGAACTTAAAATTAGACGAGTTCTTCATGAGATTTTTATCTCCAACCCTACAGAGTCAATGCGGAAATCTGTGGGCTTCTTTTGGGGAATGTATGGTATCAACATCTAAAAGCATTTTAGGGCTTTATGCTCAGAAACTGCCATTGTTATCCTGAATTGATGATGCTATATTAGCACTCCACCAATTCATTTTGTACAAAAGTACAAATCTAATAAACTCATCTCAGAAATAACCCTAATGTATTCGATTGCTAATGCCTCAGCTGCCTAATATATTTGTATACAGCAGAATTCTAAATCCAGTAGAGAATTCTGAGATGGGTTTATGCATTGCATGCTTCTCATAAAACCTTATTTGAACATTTGATTCCAGTTTACATTTTATTAGTAAAGCTCTCATTTTTCATTCAGAAAGCGAAAGCAGAGGGGAGGAGAAGTACATTCCTGCAACTTCAATTCTGTGTCCAAATAACTTACAAGATGGACACAAAATGGACAAGACTATGACTACCCTGAAGACAATTACAAAAAATACTTAATTAGGATGCAATGCTGGTTATTTTAAGCCATACAAAAGAGTTCTGTACATAATAGAGTGGCTGTTTCATGCAGCTCATATGATAAAATTCTCACCAGTCTTAAAATGACAGATGTAATATTACCTTTAATAAGTGTCTACCGATGCATGCAAATTGAATTAGATAGTGGGAGTACAAATTTGTCCGATAATTAAGATAAAATTTCATGTCAGCTTAAACCCTGGTGTATATTAGTAACTCCGTATATTTCCTCTCTGTTCTCTACCAATTATTTTTTAGTGTAGCTTCTTGATTAGTGAAATAGGCTAAAGGGGGTAAAAAATTGGCCCCCAAAATGTACTATTATAAATGGAAGCAAGTCAAATCCCTGATAACTACTCAGTTTATGCTAAGTTTAAAAATATCAAGCATAATCCAAAAACTTAAATTCAGCTGTGTATTAAGTTAGTGTTTCAGGAGTCTCATGAAGTGTTACTATGTCCTTAAGGCTAATGCTGAGCTAATGCCATTTAGGGGAAATAAAAACACAAAATTTAGAAGTCAATAATTCCATTGATTTAGAAAACCTGAGTTTTAAACTGATTCTGCAGTGTTTTCTGTTAACATTGCAAATAAACTGGGTGCTCAATGTAATATTTTATTTAACAAAAAATCTTAGAAGGCACACATAGACACACACACACACATACCCCTTGTGTGCACACATGCAAAACACCATGCTCACATACACAGCTTAAAGGGTAAGTGTTCTGCATGGTATTCAGCTCTATTTTAATACCCTCCACTGCTGTGATCACAGTCCCCCAAGAGAGGCAAATATCCTGAGCATTATTAAAAGTGGGATTATCCAATCTAATACTGAAGATTTGGGAACCAGCCAAGAGGAGTCAGAAGCATGAGGGTAAAACAAAGAGGACTTATCGGGGCACAGACCACCGGGTTTGCAGTCCCTAAGCTTGTGCCTGGTGGCATGTGATTGACAACACCTGACAGGTGACTGTCACTTGACCAAACAATGAATGCCCTCAGATGCCAGTGTCCGTGGGGTTTGCCTGCCACAGTGCCTGTCCATGAAAGAGAACACTGAGAGAATATATCTCCTAATGACTAGCTCTCCTGAGGAGTGCACTGTCCTTTAATTTGAGCTTCACAACAGTCCTTTGAGGTTTTTACTATGAAGAGCATTTGTGCCTTTCTATACAGAAAATTAGACTCAATTGGGTTAAATGGCATGTCTAGGGTTAGAAGGTAAGTGACAAGGCCAGGATCCAGATATGATCACTTCCACTTGAAGGACAGTTCTTCAAGAAACCATGCTGATATCCAGACTCAGTTCTTCCACTTATTAGTCGTGTTCATGGCCAAATCCAGATCCAGCCTCCAGAGTCTATAACATTAAATAGACTGGCAAATTGACCACTGTGGGAAAGTAGTCCCTACTCAGCTCTATCAGTTACTACCACAAAGAATGTGGGATTTGCTATCCCATGCCAGTAAGATTCTGGATGGCTAGAGCATTTATGTCTACAACCCCTATACATATGGCCCTGAAATATACCTCTGCCCTGAAATATGCCTCTGCCCTGAAATATAATTTTGTGCCTTATGGTAATCAGACATTATTTATATCATTCTTTAGTAATTTAGTACATTTTCGTACTGCAGCCTGCCCCCAAAACATCTTCATAGCTCTTATGTTATTTCTCAAACTAGCTAGGAAATTTCGTATAAAGGATATTTTGGAACACCCCTGTATATAGTGAGTGCTAGTTGTTCACTCAGAGCATACATTCTCCCCTTTGTCCTTAATAATAAAATCTTGACTTTTAACTGGACAGCTATGTGCTAAGTCTAAAGACTATATTTCTCAGCCTCCCTTTCATCTCAGGGTAGCCACATGATTAATTTTGAGATAATCAGATGTAAATACTATTCTGTGGGACTTCCTTGATGTCTCTTTAGAGGGAGGGGGTCCTTATTTGGCCCTTCCTAATGATAGAGGTCTCAGACATAAATTGACTGGAGTATATGCAATCACTTAAGACTGTGAAGTAATTTTAAAATTTAAGTTGCTTCTACTTCCGTTCAGTTCAGTTCAGTTGCTCAGTCGTGTCCGACTCTTTGTGACCCCATGAATTGCAGCACGCCAGGCCTCCCTGTCGGAGAAGGCAATGGTACCCCACTGCGGTACTCTTGCCTGGAAAATCCAATGGACAGAGGAGCCTGGTAGGCTGCAGTCCATGGGGTCGCTAAGAGTAGGACACGACTGAGCAACTTCACTTTCACTTTTCACTTTCATGCATTGGAGAAGGAAATGGCACTCCATTTGTTCTTGCCTGGAGAATCTCAGGGACGGGGAAGCCTGGTGGGCTGCCTTCTATGGGGTCGCACAGAGTCGGACATGACTGAAGCGTCTTAGCAGCAGCAGCAGCAGCAGGCCTCCCTGTCCATCACCATCTCCCGGAGTTCACTCAGATTCGCGTCCATCGAGTCCGTGTTGCCATCCAGCCATCTCATTCTCTGTCGTCCCCTTCTCCTCCTGCCCCTAATCCCTCCCAGCATCAGAGTCTTTTCCAATGAGTCAACTCTTCGCATGAGGTGGCCAAAGTACTGGAGTTTTAGCTTTAGTATTATTCCTTCCAAAAAACACCCAGGACTGATTTCCTTTAGAATGGACTAAATGGATCTCCTTGCAGTCCAAGGGACTCTCAAGAGTCTTCTCCAACATCACCATTCAAAAGCATCAATTCTTTGGTGCTCAGCCTTCTTCACAGTCCAACTCTCACATCCATACATGACTACTGGAAGAACCATAGCCTTGACTAGACGGACCTTTGTTGGCAAAGTAGTCTCTGCTTTTGAGTAAGCTGTCTAGGTTGGTCGTAACTTTCCTTCCAAGGAGTAAGCGTCTTCTGATTTCATGGCTGCAATCACCATCTGCAGTGATTTTGGAGCCCCCCAAAATAAAGTCTGACACTGTTTCCACTGTTTCCCCATCTATTTCCCATGAAGTGATGGGACCAGATGCCGTTATCCTCATTTTCTGAATGTTGAGCTTTATGCCAACTTTTTCACTCTCCTCTTTCACTTTCATCAAGAGGCTTACTTTTTGCCATAAGGGTGGTGTCATCTGTATATCTGAGGTTATTGATGTTTCTCCCGGCAATTTCGATTCCAACTTGTGTTTCTTCCAGCCCAGAATTTCTCATGATGTACTCTGCATATAAGTTAAATAAGCAGGGTGACAATATACAGCCTTGACATACTCCTTTTCCTGTTTGGAACCAGTCTGTTGTTCCATGTCCAGTTCTAATTGTTGCTTCCTGACCTGCATCCAAGTTTCTTAAGAGGCAGGTCAGGTGGTCTGGTATTCCCCTCTCTTTCAGAATTTTCCACAGCTTATTGTGATCCACACAGTCAAAGGCTTTGACATAGTCAATAAAGCAGAAATAGATGTTTTTCTGGAACTCTCTTGCTTTTTTCATGATCCATCAGATGTTGCCAATTTGATCTCTGGCTCCTCTGCCTTTTCTAAAACCAGCTTGAACATCAGTGAGTTCACGGTTCATGTACTGCTGAAGCCTGGCTTGGAGAATTTTGAGCATTACTTTACTAGTGTGTGAGATGAGTGCAATTGTGTGGTAGTTGGAGCATTCTTTTGCATTGCCTTTCTTTGGGACTGGAATGAAAACTGTCCTTGTCCACTGGAGAAGGGAATGACAAACCACTTCAGTATTCTTACCTCGAGAACCCCATGAACAGTATGAAAAGGCAAAGTGATAGGATACTGAAAGAGGAACTCCCCAGGTCTGTAAGTGCCCAATATACTACTGGAGATCAGTAGAGAAATAACTCCAGAAAGAGTGAAGGGATGGAGCCAAAGCAAAAACAATACCCAGTTGTGGATGTGACTGGTGATAGAAGCAAGGTCCAATGCTGTAAAGAGCAATATTGCAAAGGAACCCAGAATGTTAGGTCCATGAATCAAGACAAATTGGAAGTGGTCAAACAGGAGATGGCAAGAGTGAACGTCGACATTCTAGGAATCAGCGAACTAAAATGGACTGGAATGGATGAATTTAACTCAGATGACCATTATATCTACTACTGAGGGCAGGAATCCCTTAGAAGAAATGGAGTAGCCATCATGGTCAAAAAAAGAGTCCAAAATGCAGTACTTGGATGCAATCTCAAAAACGACAGAATGATCTCTGTTCATTTCCAAGGCAAACCACTTCTGTTGCTGGTACCTAATTTTGACAGATCAGTCTTTCTACTGAGAACAACTAGAAAAGCTGAGGGTTTTTTTGTTTGTTTTATTATTTTCTTCAAAACATCTATTTAGAGTTTTCAGGAGTTCTCAAAGTGGTAAGGATTCAAGAAACCAAAGAGTAGGAGGGTGAGAAACACTGTGCTATCTTTCATCAGTTTGAGGATCTAAGAATAAAGATACTGGGGCTCCAAGGTCTGAGCCTTTGCCCTCCCAGGGGCCTTTCTGCTGTTCTTCCCAAGGTCAAAAGTGGGGGAACACAGAGATGTCATCCTTCAGCAGAGTGATCTGGCCATGCTGAGGAAGGTCAAGGAGTGCAAATGTTCTTATTAAACTACCACCTCCCATACAGAGGCCTGAAGCTCATTGAGGAATTATCTCTCCTGTCTCCTACAAGGCTGATCCACTATGCCAGTGCAGATACATATTCGTGAGAGTCTTAGAAAAGGGAAGATAAAGGATCCTCAACTTCACTGCCTCTTTCCCCACTAGGGCATTTGTCAATTCCAATGTTGTGGTTTAGAAGCTGAAAACAGCAAAAAGCACTGACTGAGCTACTGAGAGCTGCGGAGAGCATTCAGCAGTCTGATAAGGCTGAGGGACATGGCCAAATATTAGGTCCAGGCTCATCAGGCAGGAGGGGTCATGGCAAACACTCCAGGCTTCAGCTGGAACCCCCACAATGCCTACTCTAGAAATGGTCATGAAATAGATTAGCCTTCATGAAAACGGGGTGGTGAAATAAATTAGTCCTTCAAATCAGCTCCCTAAATTGGAATAAGACATACTACCCCTTACCTAACTTTGTGCCAGAAATAAAAGCAAATCTTTGAAGGAAGATGTCATCATTTTTAGGGTTTCCCTGGTGGCTCAGCGGTAAAGAATCTGCCTGCAAGGTAGGAGGTGCAGGAGCTGTGGGTTCAACACCTGGGTCAGGAAGATCCCCTGGAGGAGGGCATGGCAACCCACTCCAGTATTCTTGCCTGGAGAATTCCATGGACAGAGGAGTCTGGCAGGCTGCAGTCCATGGGGTCAAAAAGAGTCAGACACAACTTAGCAACTGACACATACAATGCAGTGTGTTCACCACATTAAGTCTGGTACCACCCATCACCATAAAATTGACTCCCTTCACCCATTTCACCCACCTCCTAAACCCCTTCTCCTATGGTAATCACCAGACTGTTTTTTGTATCTATGTTGTTTTTATTTGTTTTGTTTTTTAGTTTAATGATGCTTTCAAATTGTGGTGCTGGAAAAGACTCTTGAGAGTCCCTTGAACAGCAAGGAGATGAAATCAGTCAATCCTAAAGGAGATCAACCCTGAATACTCATTGGAAGGACTGATGCAGAAGCTCCAATACTTTGGCCACCTGATGTGAAAAGCCAACTCATTGGAAAAGACCCTGATGCTGGGAAAGATTGAGGGCAGGAAAAGAGGGTGACAGAGAATGAGATGGCTGGTTGGTATCACCTATTTGATGGACATGAGCTTGGGCAAACTCCGGAAGATAGTGAAGGACAGGGAAGCCTGGCGTGCTGCAGTCCATGGGGTCACAAAGAGTCAGACACGACCTAGTGACTGAACAACAAGTGAAGCCACGTGTTACTTGTCTTTCTCTGTCTGGCTTATTTCACTTAGCATAATACCCTCAAGATCCATCTGTGTTGTAAATGACAACATTTCCTTCTTTTAATGGCTATGTTGTAACCCATTATTTCTTTATCCAGTCATCCATCGATAGGCACTCAGGATGTTTCCATATACATTGGTTATTATAAATGATGCTGTAATGAACATAAGGGTGCTTATCACTTTTAGAATTAGTTGTCTTTGTATTCCTCAGATAAATACCCAGAAGTGGAATGAGTACCTCGATCATATGAAAGTTCTATTTCTAATTTTTTGAGGAACTTCTATTTTTTTAATGTAGTATCTGCACCAACTTACATTCCCATCGATAGTATACTAGGGTTCCTTTTCCTTTATATCCTCTTTGATACTTGTTATTCTTTGCCTTTTTCACAAAAGCCATTCTAACAAGTGTGAGGTGACATCTCATTGCTGTTTTGATTTGCATTTCTCTGATTATTAGAGATACTGGTATCTTTTCAAGGGTCTATTGGCCATTTGTATGTCTATGAAAAATGTCTATTTATATCCTCTGCCTATTATAAAATTAGGTTGCATGGATTTTTTTTTTCTTCTTGCTACTGAGTTGTCTGAGTTCCTTTTATATTTTGGATATTAACACCTTATTAGATATTTGATTTGTAACAATTTTCTCCCACTCAGTAGGTTGTCTTTTCATTTTTTTGATCATAAATGGATATTGAATTTTGTCAAATTCTTTTTCTGCCTTTACTGAGATGATCATATGAGTTTTGTCCCTTATTTTACTAACGTGGTGTATCATGCTGATTTCCAAATATTGAAACATCCCTATATTCCTGTAATAAATCCCACTTGAACATGGTGTTTGATCATTTTAATATACTTTTGAACTCAATTTCCAAATATTTTATTGAAGATTTTTTGCATTTATGTTCATTATGAATATTAGCCTGTAATTTTCTTTTTGTGGCATCTTTGTCTGATTTTGGTATCAAGGTAATGCTAGCTTTGCAAAATGAGTTTAGAAATGTTTCCTCCTATTCTATCTTTTTGAAGAACTGAGAAGGTTAGGTGTTAAATCTTCTTTGAATGTTTAGTAAAATTCACCAGTGAAACCATCTGGTGCTCAATTTTCAGTTTGTTGTGGGAAGTGGGGATATTTATTACTGACTCAATCTTTTTACTAATCATTGATTTATTCAGATTTTCTATTTCTTCATGATTCAGTCTTGGAAGGTTGCATTTTTCCCAGAATTTATCCATTTTTTATAGTTTGTCCTATTTGTTGATGTATGATTGTTCATAGCAGCTTTATAATCTTTCCCCCAAAATCATGTTATCAGTTTTAACTCCTCCTCTTTCATTTCTGCCCTTATTTATTTAACCCCTCTCTTGTTTTTGCTTGGTGAGTCAAGCTAAAGGTTTGCCAGTATTGTTTATCTTTTCAAAGAACCAGTTCTTAGTTTCATTGATATTCTCTTATTTTTTTAAAGTTAATTTATTTATTTTCATTGGAGGCAATTAATTATTTTACAGTTTTGTGGTGGTTTTGCCACACATTGACATGAATCGGCCATGGGTGTACATGTGTCCCCCATCCCATCCCTCTGGTTTGTCCCCATGCACTGGCTTTGAGTGCCCTGTTTCATGCATAGAACGTGGACTAGTCATCTATTTAACATATGGTAATATATATGTTTCAATGCTATTCTCTATTTTCTGATTTTTTCAGGCTCTATGTCATTTATTTCCACTCTAATTTTTATTATTAGCTTCCAACTGATAAAGGACAGAAATGGTATGGACCTAACAGAAGCAGAAGATATTAAGAAGAGGTGGCAAGAATACACAGAAGAACTATACAAAAAAGATCTTCATGACCAAGATAATCACAATGGTGTGATCACTCAACTAGAGCCAGATATCCTGGAATGTGAAGTCAAGTGGGCCTTAGAAAGCATCACTACGAACAAAGCTAGTGGAGGTGATGGAATTCCAGTTGAACTATTTCAAATCCTGAGAGATGATGCTGTGAAAGTGTTGCACTCAATATGTCAGCAAATTTGGAAAACTCAGCAGTGGTCACAGGACTGGAAAAGGTCAGTTTTCATTCCAGTGCCAAAGAATGCTCAAACTACTGCACAATTGCACTCATCTCACATGCTAGTAAAGTAATGCTCAAAATTCTCCAAGCCAGGCTTCAGCAATACGTGAACATGTCTTAAAGTAGTTTTTAATTTCCCTTTTGATTTTTAATTGACTTATTGGTTGTTCAATAGTATATTGTTTAATCTCCACATATTGATTTCTAGTTCCATACCTTTGTGGTCAGGAAAGATGCTTGAAATGATTTCAATCTTATTTATTGATAATTTTTTTGTCACCTAATATGTGATCTATCCTAGAGATGTTTCCTACACATTTGAGAAGAATATGTATTCTACTACTTTGGGATGAAATGTTCTATATATATATCTTCTAAGGTCATCTGGTTTATCGTGTCATTTAAAATTGTTTCTTTATTGAATTTCTGTCTGAATGATATACCCATTGATGTAAGTGGGGTATTAAAGTCCCTTGCTATTATTGTATTGCTATTTCTCCTTTCAGGTCTGTTAATATTCACTTTATATATTTAAATACTCCACTTTTGGATGCATAAATATTTACAAATATTGCATCCTTTTTTATTGATCTCTTTATCATTATGCAATGCCCTTCTTTGTCTTTTATTAATTATAGTCTTGGTTTTAAAGTCTGTTTTATCTGATTTTAGCGGTACCAGCTTTCTTTTCTTTCTTTAATTGCATGGATTATCTTCTTTTCATCCCTTCACTTTTAATCTGTGTGTGTCCTTACATCTGATCTGGGTCTCTTGTAGGCAACATATGGATGACTCTTGTTTTCTTATCCATACAGCCACTCTTTGTCTTCTGACTGAAGAATTTAGTTCATTTACATTTAAAGTAATTATTGATAAGTATGTACTTACTGACATTTTGTTACTTATTTTCTATTTTCCTTTTGTAGCTCCTCTTTATTTCTTTTCCTTTTGCTCTCTTCCTTTGTGGTTTAGTGACTTTCTTTACTATTATGTTTAGACAATTTTCTCATTATATTTTGTGTATTTACTCTAAGTTTTTGCTTTGTGATTGCTATGAAATGTACATATGACAGCTTATATAGATAAAATAGTATGGTTTAAGCCAATGGCAAGTTAAGTTTGAACACATTCTAAAACCTCTACATTCTCCCCTTCCCTGGTGTTTCATATTTTTATGTTATATTTTATATTTTTTAATTTTGTGTATCTCTTAACTATTTATTGTTAAGAATAAAATTGTTATAATTTCACTACTTTTATTCTTAGCATTTAAACTAGTTTTATAAATAGTCTATGATTTTTACTGTATATTTTCTTTTACCAGTGAGATTTTTATTATTATGTGCTTCTATTAGTTAGCACCTTTTCTTTTCAGCTTAAACAACTCCCTTTAACATTTCTTGTAAGGCCAATTACATCTGGATAATCAATCCATTAATGTAAGTTGGCTATGAACTCCTTTAGCTTTTGTTTGTCTGAAAAACTCTCTCTCTCCTTCAGTTTTGAATGACAACTGTGTTGGATAGAATACTTGGTTGAAAGTATTTCCTTTCAGCCCTTTGAATGGATCATGCCACTGCATTCTGGCCTGCAACGTTTCTGCTGAAAAACCGGGTGACAGTCTTGTAGGGGTTCCCTGTGTGTAATGTGTTGTTTTTCTTTTGCTTCTTTTAAAATTCTTTAACTTTTGATAGTTTAATTAAAATGTGTCTTGGTGTGGATCTCTTTGAATTCATCTTATTTGGAATGCTCTGTGCTTCCTGGACCTTGTTACCTGTCTTCTTTCCCAGGTTAGGGGTACTTTTAGCCATCTTTTCTTTAAATAACTGTTACTTCCCTTTCTCTCTCTCTTCTCCTTCTGAGACCTCTATAATATGAATGTTATTCTGTTTGATATCATCCCATAGGTCCCTTACGCTATCTTTACTTTTTAAAATTCATTTCCCTTTTTGTGCTCTGTTTGGGTGAGTTCCATTCTCCTGTTTTCCCAATGATTCATTATTTGCTTCATCTAGTCTGCTGTTGAATCCCCTCAACTGTGTTTTTCAGTTAAGTTATTGTATTCCTCAGCTTTGTGACTTCTGTTTGATACTTTCTTATATTTTCTATCTCTTTGTTGAAGTTTTCACTATGTTCATTCATTCTTCTCACTCTTTATGACCGTTACTTTGGATTCTTATTAAAGATTAATTATCTTTATTTCATTAAGGTCTCTTTCAGGGGTTTCTTTTTGAACATATTTCTCTATTTTCTAATCTTACTTGACTCTCTGTGTTTCTAAATATTAGACAGAATAGCTAACTCTCCCAGTATTTCAGACGTGGCATTGTGCAGGAGATGAATCTTATCATTCAACCTCACCATAATTCTTGGTTGTTTCTTGAACCTTTGTGATTGTCTACACAGCCTGGTTTATTCTTTATAGGTCCCAGTTGTTGAGGGTGTGCCAAGACCTGTCAGTGTTCCAGTGAGATGGATCTTAGTCAACACCTAGTTTCACACTGATTGGAAGCCAACTCCTTATGCAGCAGCTTTTAAAGTATGCAAATACATATAGTCTGGTGGTACTGCATTCATAATCACTGCTGACCTCCAGATCAAGAGATCTATAGATGTTCTCTGGGTGACAGTGGCAAAAATTGAGGCTTCAAATGAGTTTATAATATGCTCTTTTTTAAGATGTGCTAGCAAGCCATGATGAGGCCAAGGGAAGAAATAAGAATGGTGTCTGCCCGTCTTCCATGAGAGTGCCTCTCACTTCTAGGTATATAGTAAACCAGAGACCTGTCCCTCAGGGTGAAGTTCCAAGACAAATAAATGGGCCATTTTCACAGGCAGGCTGGCAGTGCATTTCAGTCTGCTGTCTCTGCAATGTTCTGGGTGTGATAGCCTACTCAGCACTGTCTTTAATTACTCAGTCCTGTGGGGCCCAGGAACATAAGCCCTTCTGGCCATCAGGGCTAGGTGATTAAAAGGCGTTTGTTTCTGTGTGAACTGTGCTTACCTGCTGGTTTTAGAGGCTGTGGCAGTGTATTGAGGGCAGGGCACATCCAGGGCTTCAGCAATGCAGGAAAAGAGCAATGGACACAAGACAAGCTTATGTCTTTAGCGACTGTGTCCACATGTTCATTACCTGCACTACAAAGGTATACGGTACAAAAATGCACTTGCCAACATCTCCACTCTCAGAGAAAGCCCCAACTCACCGCTGTCCCTCTGGAAGATGCTTTAGATGAACAAATGAATCTCCTTCACATATAGTCCAGGCACCTCTCTAACTATTGCCTTTGTACCAGGTCCCAGGATTAGTGAGACCACATACATTCTTCAAAAGGAGTATCTTAGATCCCCACAGCTTCCACATCTCCCAGACATAAGGTGTTGGTTTCCAAAGCCAAATGTTTTTTGGGGGGGGGTTCTTCTCTCCAGTGCAGCTCCCAAGTATTGGGGTGATCAACATGAGGCATGAAGTTCTCTCTCCTTTGGGACTAGCGCTGGATCCACAGGATCCTTCCCTCTTGTGGGTTGCCATACCAGTTATGTGTTTTTCTGTGATTCTGCATCTCTGCCTCTCCTACTCATGTGGTCCTTTTATCCCTTGTTGTGAAAGATCTGTTCAGCCAATTAACGGTTCATTTTTAGCAGTGGGTTTTCTATGTGTGACTATAAAATTGGTGTGTGCATTGGATTTGCACAGATGGCAGATCATTATATCTAAATGCATTTGTTGTTATTGTTCAGTTGCAAAATTGTGTCCGACTCTTTGCAACCCCATGGACTACAGTGTGCCAGCCTTCCCTGTTCTTAACCATCTCCTGGAGTTTGCTCAAATTCATGTCCATTGAGTCAGTGATGCCATCCAACCATCTTATCCTCTGCAAGGATCTTCTTATGCCACCAACTTAGATTGTCTCCCAACACCCCTCTTTGTTAATAGAGATATAATCAGAGTTAATGTTAGTACATGGAGAAGGCAATGACACCCCACTCCAGTACTCTTGCCTGGAAAATCCCATGGATGGAGGAGCCTGGAAGGCTGCAGTCCATGGTGTCACTGAGGGTTGGACACGACTAAGCAACCTCACTTTTGCTTTTCACTTTCATGCATTGGAGAAGGAAATGGCAACCCACTCCAGTGTTCTTGCCTGGAGAATCCCAGGGATGGGGGAGCCTGGTGGGCTGCCGTCAATGGGGTCACACAGAGTCGGACATGACTGAAGTGACTTAGCAGCAGCAGCAATGTTAGTACAACTGTGGCTATCCTCTTGTACATTAAGTATTTTGGGGGGGGGTTGGACAGAGAAAGGCTTAATACAGGGCCATGTAAGGAGAGTTTTTAACTGTATAGTATTTTTAAATGGAAGAAAGGCAACCTTTATTCTGTGTAGCTATGGTTTCAGGAATAAGACCTGTTTGCAGGTAGGAATTAAAGGAAAACATATTTATGTTCAGTGTGAATTCTACATTCTTTAATCTGACAAATTTCTTTTTTGAGAAACTACTCTGTATTATGTACTAACTTAGATTCTAGAAATGCAAAGTCAAATAAGACAACTTAATATCTGGTGGGAGCAATAATTACTAAGCTTAAATTATGAGTCACAAAGTCAAAAGCCTATAAGGACTTGACAGGTCAAGTCAAATTGGGCTGGAAAGTGGTGAGGACTTGGTAAACCAGAGAACACAGACATCTTCTAAAAAGTGCAGCTTCTATTCAACTCCCCTGATGTATGCCTTTAGAAAGGCAATCCCAATATTTAAAGACCTGATTTTTCCAAAGTTGGATAACTAGATACTTAGGTGAAATGTTCAAATGCATAAAAGATTGTGTAGGAAAGGGCTGAATTTGATCCAAAGGTATCCATTTTACTACCCTCTATGTAGTGGGTTGAATAGTGACTCCTCAAAAGACATGCATAAGTGCATGCTCAGTTGCTTTAGTTGTGTTCAATTCTTTGCAACCCTATGGACCAGGTTCCCCTATCCATTGGATTCTCCAGGCAGAAATACTGGGGTAGGTTACTATGCCCTCTTTCAGTGATGTAGCCAGGGAAGGTAAGAGATGCTGACACCCTGTAAAAGCTGCAAGAGGGAGAAAGGAGCTCCCTTCAGAGAGTTTTGAAGAAGCACAGCTTGGACAACACCTCAATTTCAGATGTCTAGCCTCCACAATGGTAAGAAAAT
Source organism: Cephalophus harveyi (assembly GCA_006410635.1). Classification (NCBI taxonomy): domain Eukaryota; kingdom Metazoa; phylum Chordata; class Mammalia; order Artiodactyla; family Bovidae; genus Cephalophus; species Cephalophus harveyi. Next base: position 98,456 of record SJYT01056970.1, read on the forward strand.
ACATTTCTGTTAAAAGTCACCCAGTTTGTGGTGATTTGTTATGGCAGATCGTTCTGTCTAAATGCATTTGTTGTTATTGTTCAGTTGCTAAGTTGTATCTGTCTCTTTGCACCCCCATGGACTGCAGCATGCCAGGCTTCCCTATCCTTCACTACCTCCTGGAGTTTGCTCAAATTCATGTCCATTGAGTTGGTGATGCCATCCAGCCATCTCATCCTCTGTCACCCACTTCTCCTCCTGCCGTCAGTCTTTCTCAGCATCAGGGTCTTTTTCAGTGAGTCGGCTCTTTGCATCAGGTGGCCAGAGTATTGGAGCTTCAGCTTCAGCATCAGTCCTTCCAGTGATATTCAGGGTTGATTTCTTTTAGGATTGACTGGTTTAATCTCCTTGCTGTCCAAGGGACTCTTAAGAGTCTTCTCCAGTAAGCTGAAGGTAAGCAAGTGTGCTTTAAGAGTACAAGGGAGTATCTTCAACCCACTAGACAGAGATTAGAGGAGGGAGAGTCAGGGAGGGGTTTCTGAAGGAACTGACATGCAAGTGAAGTAGCAATTGCCATCCAAAGCTTCTGTGTGTTTATGTGTAGTGGGGAGGGGAGGGTAAGCACATTCTAGATAGAGGTAATAATGCAAATTGTTCAACAGTGGGGTTATATCATGAGGTAGTGAGCTTGCTATCAAGCAAGTGTTTACAAGTACATATTGCACAACTGCTGTTTGGGGAGTTTGAAAGGCAATTTATTCACAAGATAAACATTATACTCACTACTAGGCAATATTTGCAATGCCTCTTGAACTTGAATTCTGATGACCCTTGTTTTTTCCCATCTTATTATATCCCTGCATGCTGCCAGGGCTAACTGCCAATGTCAGGCTTGTAAGTTGCAATGATTCTAGGGCACCATGCTGAGTTTCAAGGGGCCAGATCGCTGCTGATCCCAGTCTCTCCATCCCATGGAGTAGATGCTACATCTGACAGAAAGTAAATGACCAAAACCCTCAGCCTGAGAGTTCTATTGCTTCTCTTGACCAGTAAGACACAAACTGGTTTTCTTTCCTAAACAGTTTCAAGATGAGTCAGGAACAAAAATCTCAGGAGCTAGAAATTTTTGCATCTTGATTTGAAAAAGTGTCTTGATAATCTTTACCAAAGGAAAACTTTGGTAGAATTCACAGTCTAGGGGCTGCATTGGACTAGACTCTTTGCACAAATTTATAGAACTATTAAGTAGAGGTGACAGATGATGTGACATAAATCCTTTCAGAGCTGTGCTGTTTCTCTCCACTTGCACTGTTTGTCTCTGAGTCTAGGGTATGTGTTCCCTCAGGCTAGGCAGAATGTGCCGGGGAAATGCAAAGTCGTAGAATAAGCATACTATATCTGCCTAGACCAACAGTTCCTGAACATTTTGGCCTGAGGACCTATTTACATAATTCTTAAAATTTATTGGGGACCCCAAAGAATTTTATGTATACGTTGTATTTATCAATATTTACCCTATTAGAAAATAAAACAAACTTTTGAAATGAAAGATTAAACAAGCACAGATTTCAGTAGCCATCAGGGCAATAACACCATGACATGGCACATAGCTTCTGGACATGAGAGAATGAGAGTGTATTGTTTTTACAGTGTATTTATATTGTGATGAAAATAGTTTTGACCTGAATGAGTCTTGGAGACATCTCAAGAAGTTTCTATTTCTCAAATATTTAGATAAAATTGCATTTTAAAAAGTATTTATAATGTGAGTCAAATGTGTAGGAAAAGAATAGATTAATCAATAAGTGATACAAAGACAGCTTGTGATGGTGGTCGTTTAGTCACTAAATCACGTCTGACTCTTGCAACACTATGGACTGTAGCCTGCCAGGCCCGTCTGTCCACGGGATTTAACCGGCAAGAATACTGGAGTGGGTTACCATTTCCTCCTCCAGAGGATCCTCCCAACCCAAGGATGAATCCACATCTCTTGTGTCTCTTGCATTGATAAGCAGATTCTTTACCTCTGAGCCACTTGGGAAGACCATTAAATGACCATGGAGCTGACTATATAATACAGTTTGGGGTTAGGGAAAGCCTGTGTAAACATGATACAAACTCAAAAAATGGTAAAAAGAAAGGAAGTGATAATTAGCCAGATAAAAGTAAAGTACCTGAATGGCAGATGCCACTAAACATTTGCAACATATTTAATAACCAAAAATCAATTTATCCAATATGTAATAACTTCACTTGTTTTAAATTAGTACAAGAAGGGGCAAAAATATGAACAAGAAATTCAGAAAAGAAATATTAACAGACAATAAATATATGAAAATGAACTCATCCTAAACAATATTTTAAAGCAATTTAAGGCAGTAATAATGGTGCATTTTATATCTATCAAATTTTCAAAAAGTGTAATTTTAATTGATAGCATAATACTTCTGGGAGTATAGGAAAATGGGTACTCTCGTATTTCACTGATGAAAGTATAAGCTAAAATACTTTTGCCTAACAATTTGCTTTATCTATTACAATTTTAAATGTGTATACCTTAATAGCCAGCCATCTTTCACATAAGAATCTGTCTTACAAGAATTACAATTAAATAATGTGGATATGTGTACAAAGGATTTCTCCTACAATACTTTTTGAAGTAACAACAAAGATCAGAGATGATATAAAAGTGGGCACATGGCTGCTGCTGCTAAGTCACTTCAGTCGTGTCCGACCCTGTGCAAACCCATAGATGGCAGCCCACCATGCTCCCCGGTCCCTGGGATTCTCCAGGCAAGAACACTGGAGTGGGTTGCCATTTCCTTCTCCAATGCATGAAAGTGAAAAGTGAAAGTGAAGTCACTCAGTCACGTCCGACTCTTCGCGACCCCATGGACTGCAGCCCACCATGCTCCTCCATCCATGGGATTTTCCAGGCAAGAGTACTGGAGTGGGGTGCCATTGCCTTCTCTGGGCACATGGAAATGTCCATTAATAGGAGATGAGATATATACAATGTACTGTAGTGACTGAACTGAAAACAATGCAGCCATGAACAAGAATAAAGTAGACTTCACTATATTGAAGTAGAAAAAAAAAATCTATTATATATGGTTAAATTTGAAAGCCATTTGTGGAGTGATATGTATGGCACCATTTCAATATTTGGAGAAAAAGAAACATGTTTATAAATATATCTTTGGAAGCACAGGAAATAGATGAGAAAAATACATAGCAAACCATCATCCTGTCATCACTTGTTTTCTCTAAGGAGTGGGATGAGGTTTGTAGAAGAATTTTATTAATGCAAACAATTTGAAAAGATGTGAAATTATGAACAATTATTCTCCTTTTCTTCTACATGTTTTCTTAGTACATTTTAAGCAAAATTAGAGTTGATTTTTAATAATAAAATTTAATATCTCCAAAAATATTGCTTTGAGCTCCTCCCTGGACCTCGCTCTTCTCTGTCATTAATGAAACCTAGAGGAAAAGAATGGGACACCTTGTTCCTGTGACTAGGCTGTGTCACCAAATGACCAAGGAACAAGTAGGGTCCTCAGTTCATCCAGGTAGCCAAGGACACATGTGATTCTGGGCTGGTTACCAGTGAGGCACTATCAGAGCACCTCGTTTTGGTCTCTCCTCTGATCCCATCCACCTCACCTACCTTCCAAAGCTCCAAGGCTCATCCCCGGAACACATTCACACCCTCCATCCATCCAGTCCTCCATCTGTTCACTCACCACTGACTCCCCTAGTAATGAGTCAGTCAAGCGTGGTGCTAAAGGTGTTGGTGCAATGATAGAAAGGTAGAGATCCTGCCCTCAAGGGAAAGGGTGTCACACAGGACACAGAGGAGAGAGTCCTGTAAATACAACTGTCCACTCACACATTTCAGACCTAAGCCGAAGATTGTCCAGCATTCAGTGAGGGCCTGGAACAAGGCAGGTACTGCTCTCTAGTCCCTCGCTGGGTGCACTGACGTCCATCCACGGCAAGGACTCTCTCTGTGTCTTTGTCCTCTCGCACCTCCCAACCCAGGCAGCAGGTGAGGAGGCTGTTTTACGGTAGCACGTGGTAGGAGGGGAGCATCACGCCGCTTGCTCACTTCCTGTTTTCCAGCTCCCATTATCTCCCCTGAGCATCTCATCTTGGATCTCCTTTCCTCAGTCCTTTCAGAAAAGCATTTCTCTTCCTTCTCCTCTCTCTTTCTTCCTTTCCTCCCTTTCTCCCTCCCTCCTTTCTCTCTCTCTTTCTGTCTTTCTCCCTGCAACTCTGTCTTCAAGATGTGAGAGCTGAATGAAGCCTAAGTATCTGATAGTCTAACACTCCACAGTGTTAGAGCAGACCTGGAGCCAGGCTGTGGCTATGACCTGCTCAAGCCCTCAAAGTGCACTGTGGATGCGGGTAGGGCAGGGGCCCTGACCTGCAGCTGGAGTGAAGAGGGATGGGGCTCTGCCCTCTGCCTCCACTCAGCGCAGGCAGGCAGGGAGCATGAGTGTGAGGGTCAGGGCCAGGAAGCAGCAAACTTGTTCTAGAAGGAAATTCTAATGATTCAGGGCTAAATATTATAACTGGGGAATAAAAAGTTTAAGAGGGTACTGTGAGTCCTCAGTACCTATAAGAAAAAAAAAAAAAATCCTTTTCTTTAAAGAAAAATGAATCTTCTCTGCAGTTTGGGGTTGTCAAGAGAGCTCCCCCGTCCCAAGGCTGTGACTGGCTGAACGGGTCTTCTCACCTTGCAGTCACCGGGCATAATGGTCTCCAGGGGACAGTCAGAAATGTGCTTCTGCCTGGCAGCCTGTGGAGCACAAAAATGACACTGGGCCAGAAACTGGTGGACAAGGCCTGCCCCTGAGAGGCAGGAAGCATGGACCAGTGTGGACAGACACACTCTGCCCTGGGCCTCAGTCTTCCTGTTTGTAAGATGAGGGACCAGTGTGGACAGGCACACCCTGCCCTGGGCCTCAGTCTTCCTGGTGTAGGATGAGCAGCCCTGCTGCTCTGATAATGCAGGGCTCTGATAGGGTGTGGCAGGTGTGGGTGGGGGAGATGGAGGGGAAGAGGAGAGAGAAAGGAGGGTGCGATGAGATGGGAGTCCCAGTGTGCAGTTTTTCCACACCCTACTCCTGCCCACTGAGCGGGGGCTCTAGGTGACATCTCATCACACCTGTGGCTGACCTGAGTGTCCTGATCCCCCCTTCCATCCTCTTCTGAATCTTCCCCATGGCAAAAACACTTCAGACCTCTCTTTCTCAAGCCTCCAGTGACAGTTCATTCAGTGCCAAGGGCTACCTCTGCCCCATGGTCTCAGAATGTCCTATAGGCTCCAAGTTGAGGTCTTTGCACAGGATCACAGGGATGTGTTCACCACAGCCTGCCTCTGGGGGTCCTCCCTCAAATGCCTTTGCTCCCTGTGTGCATGAGACCAGGCATCATCCCTGCCACCATCAGACACTGAGACTGAGAGTAGGCTCCAGGGACCCTGAACCCTCTGTTCCAGGACACCTTGCTCCCAACTGGTCCCTAGGTCTCTGAGCAGCACACCCTGAAAGAGGAGGACACCCCTTGGGAGGTTCACAATGTAATTTTGTTCAGGGTAGCCTATGGTTTTAGGTCTTTCACAAAAATAAGGAGTTAAAAACCACTGAGGCCCACATAGGAACAAGAGTGGCTTTCCACGGAATGTTCTCAGTCCTTTCAATGAACTCAAGGCATTTATGCTGGTCTTTATGGCCTCCCTAATTTCAGTTAAGTTCCTTTTTAACAAGAAGACAATGAACTCTAGGCTCAGAGCCTTCAGCAGGAAATATTCAATAAGAATGGTTAATTGGGACTTCCCCAGTGGCCCAGTGGTAAAGAATCTGCTTGCAATGCCAGAGATGCAAGAAAAGTTGGTTTGATCCCTGGATTGGGAAGATGCCCTGGAAAAGGAAATGGCAATCCACTCCAATATTCTTGCCTAGGGAATCCCATGGACAGAGGAGTCTGCTGGGCTTCAGTCCATGGGGTTGCAAAGAGTCAGACACAATTGAAATGATTTAACACGCGTGCACGCAATGGTAACTCAGCAGCAAAGAATCCAGTTGCCAGTGGAGGAGACATGGGCTCAATCTCTGGGTTGGGAAGATCTCCTGGGAGAGAAAATGGCTATCCACTCCAGTATTCTTGCCTGGGAAATCCAAAGGACAGATGAGCCTGGTGGAATACAGTCCATGGGGGTCACAAAAGAGTTGGATACAACTTAACAACTAAACAACAATCACAATATTTGGCTTGTGTTATATACTTTTGAAATTACCATCTCTTTATGGTAAATGAAACTGGTTTTCCATTTAACAGCAGTGTACAATGTTTAAAATTTGGATTTACATAAGAGTCAAAAAGGAAGTTGACTTGAAAAAAGGTTATTTCAGGTGAGGCTTGGCTGTGGCTGAAGTTGGGAAAGCTCAATGCAGAGAGGGTGGGAACTCTCATAAGGCAATATCTCTACCCTCATGGACTGGTCCAAAAGGCCCTCCAGATACCCATTGTATATCCTGGCTCTCATTCCTTCTCCCCAGTTTTCCAATTTCCTGACTCCTCATTCCAGCCATCAAGATTTGTGTTGGTCCTCCTGCCATACTTGGGTGGTCTCTGGTTTACCAACACCATCAACTGTCTTCATTCCAGGTCCTAGAATTCGCTGTGGAATAATCTTAGTGGAAAGAGATCTCATATCACCAGATTCAGCTCCATAAAGCAACCCTCACCATCCCCACTCTCCCAGTCTCTTCGCCAAAGCAGCCCACCATGCAGAAAAGAAGAGAAGTTACTTTTGATGGAGTTGGCTACCCAACATGTATGGCAGACCCATGTAATCAACAGAGCTGAGGTTTTCACTTCCAGGTCATAGTAGGTCAGTTACCTATCTCAGAGAGTGTTTTGAAAGTATTTAAGTTCAGTTCATTTCAGTCACTCAGTCATGTCCGACTCTTTGCAACCCCATGAATCGCAGCACGCCAAGCCTCCCTGTCCATCACCAACTCCCGGAGTTCACTCAGACTCACATCCATTGAGTCAGTGATGCCATCCAGCCATCTCATCCTCTGTCATCCCCTTCTCCTCCTGCCCCCAATCCCTCCCAGCATCAGAGTCTTTTCCAATGAGTCAACTCTTCGCATGAGGTGGCCAAAGTACTGGAGTTTCAGCTTTAGCATCATTCCTTCCAAAGAAATCCCA
>SJYT01056970.1:106130-213546 GCA_006410635.1 Cephalophus harveyi
CCCATGAAGTGATGGGACCAGATGCCATGATCTTCATTTTCTGAATGTTGAGCTTTAAGCCAACTTTTTCGCTCTCCTCTTTCACTTTCATCAAGAGGCTTTTTAGCTCCTCTTCACTTTCTGCCATAAGGGTGGTACATCTGCATATCTGAGGTTATTGATATTTCTCCCGGCAATCTTGATTCCAGCTTGTGTTTCTTCTAGTCCAGCGTTTCTCATGATGTACTCTGCATAGAAGTTAAATAAGCAAGGTGACAATATACAGCCTTGACGTACTCCTTTTCCTATTTGGAACCAGTCTGCTGTTCCATGTCCAGTTCTAACTGTTGCTTCCTGACCTGCATATAGGTTTCTCAAGAGGCAGGTCAGGTGATCTGGGATTCCCATCTCTTTCAGAATTTTCCACAGTTTATTGTGACCCAATATTTAATAATATGCAAATGATCTATGAAAATTCTTGAATGAATGTGACAAAAATGTAACTTGAAAATGTAGCAGTTGGTTTGACTACTCAGTTCTCTTGAATTGGATGAACCTAGAGCCTATAATACAGAGTGAAGAAAGTCAGAAAGAGAAAGACAAATATTGTATATTAACACATATATATGGTGTTTAGAGAGATGAACCTATGTGCAGGGGAACAATGGAGACGCACACCTAGAGAACAGACTTGTGAACACAGGGAGGGAAGGAGAGGGTGGGACAAATTGAGAGCAGCTCTGAAACATACATTACCATATGCAGAATTAGACAGCCAGTGGAAATTTGCTTTATGATGCAGGAGGCTCAAATCTGGGGCTCTGTTGCAACCTAAATGGGTGTGATAGGATGGGAGGTGGGAGGGAAGTTCAAGACAAAGGGGCATATGGGACTGATTCATGTTGATATATGGCAGAAACGAACACAATATTGTAAATTTTAAAATAAATAAACTTTAAAAAAAAAAGAAAAAAATGCAGCAATTGTCGATGTTCATGGTCAGATTCCTTGCATTTTCACCTGAGCCATGCCTTGAGTGGCTCAGAGGTTAAAGCGTCTGCCTCCAATGTGGGAGACCTGGGTTTGATCCCTGGGTCGGGAAGATCCCCTGGAGAAGGAAATGGCAATCCACTCCAGTATTCTTGCCTGGAGAATCCCATGGATGGAGAAACCTAGTAGATTACAGTCCACGGGGTCGCAAAGAGTCGGATACGACTGAGCAACTTCACCATGCCTTGAGTTAATTGTCTTTGTAAGCTTGAGTTCTGATACCTGGCCTCCTTCTTCTGGCACCAGTACCAGGCTATCACTCTTTGCTACTTCCCTCCATTCTGCTCAGAGACCAGTTATAACAAACAAACCCCATCAGGAAGTTCACTGGGATAAACAAAAGTGCTCAGTTAATATTAGCCGAATCAATGTATGAGCTCCATGCAAGGTTTCAATCATAATTGTTGCTTGATGCTTTTGTGGAAGATGAAAATTTCCAGCAGTTATCTGGAACAGCAGGGCAAGCTGACCAGACCCAGTTAGATCTTTCGGTTTTAATTTCAGTTTGATGGAATAATTTCACAAAGAACAGTACAAATTTGAAGCTTTGAGCTTAAGGCTCCCAAAGAAATAATTTCTTTAATACATTAGCATTTAATATTTTCTTTCCATGTATTGTTTGCTTCCATATGCAAAATAATAATTTGTACTTCTTTTCAAGGAAGAAAAAAAATTTAATATAACATATCAAACTCATAATCACATTAAAACTGACTAAATTAAACTGGAGATTTAAAGTCTACCAAAGTTTCTAATTATGTATATATATGTCACCCTCATGCAAATCAGTCTTTTTCATGCTTTGCAACCTGCTCTCTGTTTAAAAAGATACTGTAATAATCTTTCCATATAAGTAGATCTAAAACTACTACACTAATTACTCACTATTGAAATTTTAGATTGTTTTCATTTTTTTCTTTTTTTAATAAATAATATTGTGTTAAACAGTCTCTTCCTATTCTATTAGAAAGTTAGGTTCTTAGCAGTTTTCAAAAACGTTCTAAATAGTACTTCATGAACAATATGCTAAGAATGTTTTCACATACTTATTAAGTATTTTTTAGTATAAATTTCTAGCAGCTGTGTTGTTCACCAGAGAAAAATGTACTTTATAAAAATGACTTTGGTAACTTATCAAATTGCTTTTCAGTAATATTGTAACAACTTATATACCCATAGGCAAAATGTGAATGCACCTAAATCCTCACATACTCACTAGCATTGTGTGTATTATTTTTAAATGCTCCCAATTTGATAAGTGAAAGTGGTGTTTTTTCCATTGTTTTATTATTTCAAAACGTTTCATCAATTACTTGTGAGGTCCTTGAAATTACAGTTTATTCATTTTTCTGTTTTAATAAGTAGTCTCTTTATAAGTAAAGAAGTAAGTGCTAGTTGCTCAGTCAAGTCCAACTCTTTGTGACCCATGGATTATAGCCTATCGGGCTTCTCTGTCCATGGAATTCTCCAGGTAAGAATACTAGCGCGGGTAGCCATTCCCTTCTCCAGGGGCTCTTCCCCACCCAGGGATCATACCTGGGTCTCCTGCATTGCAGGCAGATTCTACATTTATCCAATTTTTTTTTTTTCTATTAGAGTAGGCACTCTTTATCTACCCTTTGTCTACTTTATGTGTTCTTAGTTTATTTTTTGCTTTTAATTTAAATTTTTTGCCATATTTGTAAAATTATTATGTAATTAAATCTTTCACCTTTATTGCTTTGTGGTTTCTACTTTTGGTGTCATATTTAGAAAGGCCTTCCCTTTCCCAAAATTACAGAAACTTTTACTTGCAAGTGTCTTCCTTACTTTTGTGGGTTCATATTTTACACATATTTTTAAGGAAGTTAAAGTTTTATAAGGTATGCATTAGTAAATTATTTCTCCAAGTTCAGTTCAGTTCAGTTCAGTCGCTCAGTCGTGTCCAACTCTTTGTGACCAATTGTCAAATTATGGTATTAATTATCAAATAATCAATCTCTTCCCTATTATTTTAAGCATCACTTATTATGTACTAAATTCTTATATTTGTGTTTATTTCTGAACATCTTTTTCCATTGTTTTGCTTGTCTAGTTTGGTACTGCTGCCACACTGTTTTGATAACTACACATTGGTAATATGTTTTATAATTTGATGGAACAGGGAGTCCTCTGTGATTTTTACTTTATATAATTCTCCTGCATAGTTTCACTTGTTTACTCTTTCATATGAGCTATAGAAGTTCACCTACACACACAGACATACCATTAATACTGCTGTGGAATTACATTGAATGGGTAGATGAATTTGGAGGAAATCCAATACTGACTCTTTCCAACCAAAAGACCTGATAAGACTATTTATTCAGGTGTTTTTAAAACATCTTTCATCACTACTGAGGACCATATTCTCTAAAATGACTCCTGGAGGGCCAAAATCGTGCCAATGATCCATGGATTACCAGTGTTGAATTTACTCACATGCCCAGATAAATTGCTTAAAATGAGTACTAAAAGTCAAAATTGGAAGCAATTTAAGTGAGAAGCCACTTTTGTGTTCACCCTAAAAAATATAAGGACACTAATCTTGCCAAATATTGCAGGAGCAATCATTTTTCTTTGAATTTAGGATATCAAAATTATAGAAAAATATGATGGTAGTAAGTCTTCACCTTTCCCCCTCTCGTCTACATTTCATCCACCCTCCAAAAAAGTCTTCTGCAGTCACATTAGGCGATGACAGAGAAGGACAAAGGTGACAGCATTCCAAGTGAGAATTCTCAGTAACTCTGACGAGCCCCTGCCGGCTGCCTGCAGCAGATTCAAGACCAGGATGTGCCATTATGCACTCTATAATGTCATGTAATAGGTCCCCACAGCCACTGCAATGAGGAGAATTTATGATAAGGACACAAGGCTCCACCGAGGAGTTCCTTGCTTTAACAGAAGTCGACTGTGAGTTTCTCAGATTTGAAGGAGAGGAAGAAGTGGCTGCTCTTTGAGTTAATCCACATGGCCGCTCAGGGCTCTAAATGACTATTTAATTTCCAACCAGATACGGGAACCAGGCGAACCCCCCAACTGAGGGCACACCAACAAAATGGCCAAGTATGATCCTTAATTTGTCAATAATGATTTTAGGCCATGACCCTTAATAGGACCCTGTCACTGGTGAAGTGATTTATGCCTCCTGTGATGACATCAGTACCAATAGTGCTGATAAAAGAACACTTATATTGGAGCAAACAGGATGATGAATGGAATCCGGGTCTCCTTAGTCATCTCATTACTGCCTCTCCTTCAGCACGGAGCTAATGTAGCGAGTCATCGTGCGCCTGGGGAGTAGTTTGGAGGCTGAATTTAATAGTGGAAGTGCGGGAAATGTACTGTGGCCCTGGGTCAAGAGTGGCGGAGGGTGCATTTTAAGTCAGTGTACAAGGAGGCAATTGTGCCAAAAATCGTGACACTTCCGTGCCACCCAAGACTGCATCATGCCCTATCTCATTGGATGGCTGAGTTTTCTCCCCTCCAGTTTTCAAAATGTGACTCTAAAATCACAATATCTTATCTTCTCGACCATGAGAGTCTTTCTCTTGAATATGTTCCTTCTTTCTTCCTTCCTCCCTCCTTCCTGCCAGTTCCCTCATAGATATGGTTGATCCTTGATGCAGAGAAGCAATTTACAAAGGTGCAGGAATGGGGCAAAGAGGCCCCTTCTAGACATGTAAGAAGTGGGGGCTAGAAGTCAGCAGACTCATTTCTCTTCACAGTTTCAGCACTGGCTAGCTGTGTGACCTTGGACAAGTCACTTAGCCACTCTGAACCTTAATAACTCCATTTTGGAAAAGGGAGCATCCAGGTGCATCTCCAAGTTCTCTTCCTGCTCCAAAATATAAGCTTTTTAGAGCAAGATTGAAATCCATGAATTCAATCTTTCCCTGAAAACACCAATTCTGGGTAATATCAATGACAGAGGGGCTTTGCACATAATAAGGAGGGGAATGTATCCCCATGGACTATTCAAAAGATGTGCATGTCACCCATAATTTGGCCAGCCCTTGAGTGCAGTGACTCTGCTGTACAGAGGGGAGTAGATGCAGTTTTATTAGTGCAATTTTATTGCCCTCACCAGCTGTACTCTTTTCTCTATAAAAGGTAATTACTTCCAATAGTAACAAGCTAATTGATTGCTAATTAAATCAATTGGCACACTAACCGCTGTCAGAAAGTGACAGATTAGAGGGTCATGTGACAGCGTGTTAGTAATGAAAAGTGGACATGGTCTGAGGGTGATTGACACATGAGATGAAAAGCGATTTGGGACCTCCGAGGTGGTCAGAGAGAGGGCAGGGAGAACATGATTGATTCAATGGTGACTGTCAGAGAGGAAATGAGAATTGAATGGAATTCAGTGTCTGCCTGAACCCTCACCACATGATGCTCCAAGTTTTTTCACATGTAAATAAGGGAGATGGAGACTTCTTGCAAATGAAATGCCAAAATAGAAAGGACAAAAGGGAGGGGGGACTGAAAGTGAAAGTGTGTGAGCCTTAAAGGAACAGAGATTTTTTTTCATTTGGAAATGGAGAAAATGTAAGAATAATTATTGTTCATTATTTGTCCACAAGTCTCAGCAACCTGGCTGCCTGCGTGCTAATATCTCTGCCTTTTAGAAGGTGCTTATCTGCTGTGATTATCAAAAAAGAAAAATATTTATTGTCTGCATTTGCAATACATTATAGCCTGATGAGGGCAGTGAATTAGATATTAATTTCACCCGCAGGAAAAGTGCACAATGAATCTGCTGCAATAATAGACATATGTTTCAAAGGAAGTTGAATGTACAAATGTTGGCATTTTGTACACCCACTGCCTTGTCTCCAGCAGGCTTGTCACTCTGGAAGTTCCCAGCAGCCCTTTTGCAGAGCCTAGGAGAGAAACCACCCATCATTTGGTGAGGCCTAAGGTCAGTGGAGGTTCCCTATCCTTGCAACCTAAGATTTCAACTCTGATACTTACTGAAGTCTGAAGATCTGTCCTGAGCCTCTTATCACTCTTGGTTTTGAAGAGAAATGAGAAGTGAAGACTTGGGGGTAAATCTGACTCTGCATTTACTGACTGTGGGCCTCAAGGAGTCAGTCTAGCTTCTCTGAGCCTGTTTCCCCATCTGTGAAATGAGTAGAATATTACTCACTCCCCAGGGCTGTGTAAGAGCTACCTAAGATAGTTCATGCAGAATACCCCATGTGATGCCGCCAAAAATCTTGTCTTTCTCAGCTCACTGAAGCCAAATAAAAAATATAGAGACAGAGTTTGGAGGAAATAGAAAGGTGGCTTTAATCCTCAGCTGGCAGAGGGGAGACACAGCAGGCTTGTTCCTCAAGAACCGTGGCCCCCTTTTCATGAGGAATCTGGGGGATTTGTATAGAGGAGGGTTCACAGTCAGGGGCTGATGTTGAAGAACAAAGATGTAAGGATCTTGTATTCTTCTTCCTCTTGCATGGTTTCAAAAACAGTCATAGGCTGGCATCAGGTAGCTGGGTAACTGGGTCTGGCAGTCCCTAACCTGGTAGTTGGGTCTATTGTCTTGTGTGTGTTGCATTTCTGCCTTCTATCTATAATGCAGAAAGATAAAACTACGAGGGGTGATTTGCAGAGAGAGTGCTGTAAAGGTGAATACCAGACATGGATGTAATTAACATAGAGTTAAAGGATAGTAGCCACAGAATATAGCTCCTGCAGAGCTAGGGGACAGAAAAGCAAGCTTGTTAATAGACAACACATTAGGGACAGTTAAAGTAAAAACCCGGAGTAATCAGGCCTGCTCACTATTCTCTCCATCTTCTTTGTTCCCAGGAAAGAAAAGAAAACTCATCCCTCATTTCTCTTTTCTTCCCTTTTCACTGCAACAAGTGCACAAAACTTGCTTGAGAAATGGGAGTTAATAGCATTAATACCAGCAGTAGTTACTTTATTAAATCTCAACATAGCCCTCACTGCCACCTGGTGAGAAGAAAGACCAAGCTCTAGAGTCAGAAAGAGGTGGGGTGAACCAAAATTTTGAAATTTCCTCCCTTTTGGGAAACCTACCTAATTTCTGACATCTTTAGTTTTATCATTTGTAAATGGAATGAAAAATACCTATTTCAGGTTTGGGGTTATTTTGTGGATTAAAGAATTTAATTTATGTGAAGTTCCTAACAGAGATGTTAATAAGTGCTAGTTTCTTCTCCAACACACTAAGATTTTTTTAAAAAATAGGCAAAACTGGGGCTTCCCTGGTGGTCCAGTCAGTGGTTAACAATCCACCTTGCAATGCAAGGGATACTAGTTTGATCCCTGGTCTGGGAAAATCCCACATACCTCAGAGCAACTAAGCCCTTGAATTGCAGCTACTGAAGCCCATGCCTAAAGCCTGTATTCTGCAGCAAGAGAAGCCACTGCGGTGAGAAGCCCACACACGGCAACAAAGAGAAGTCCCTGCTCGCAGAAACTAGAGAACGCCTGCGCAGCAGTTAAGACCCATCACAGCCAATAAATAAATAATTTAAAAAAATAGGTAAAAATGCCTCAATTTGGATTCTTGATTTGGGTTCTTTGTGTGTGTGTGTGTGTGTGTGTGTGTTTAACAGGAGAATGGCTACAATGAGGGCTGAAGACCTGGAAAATCTCTAGCCCTTTATGTCCTCAACTAGTGAAATCAAAGCAGTCAATCCTAAAGGAAATCAATCCTCAATATTCATTAGAAGGACTGGTGCTGAAGCAGAAGCTCTAATACTTGGCCACCTGGTGTGAAGAGCTGACTATTAGAAAGAGCCTGATGCTGGGAAAGATCAAAGGCAGTAGGAGAAAGGGACAACAGAGGATGAGATGATTAGATGGTATCACCAGTTCAATGGACATGAATTTGAGCAAGCTCTGGCGTGCTGCAGTCCATGGGGTCGCAGAGTCAGACATGACTGAGCGACTGAACAACGGTGCCTCTACTGCGCCTCTGTACCATTTTAAACACTTTTGTCACTCCAGTTGTGATTTCAGTATCCAAAGGACTGAATGTTGGTCCCATAACAAATCAACCAATCCCAGAATATCTTTGTGTCCTCACCCAGGCAGGACCTCCCAATTCTGTCTTGCTGCAGTAGTGATCTGCAGAAGCCAGCAAAGGTTTAACAGCTTTGTTGGTGATGTTCGGTTCCCAAACATGAGTATGCAGAGATGCAGAAATGTGTGGTGTATTTTCCTTCTGCAAGGGACCATCTCTCACACCCACAGCACACCTACAGCACTCCCGGAAGCCAGGCAAAACCAATCTTGCTGAGGCCAGTGATGCCTCAGCAGCACAGCTGTCTCTGATTATTCTGGTATTTGGTGAAACAGAACCACATGCCCACATCCCTCAGGAGCAGGTGCATTTACACACATACACTCACGCACATCCTGATCTGATTCTGCTCAGAGGAACCTGCTCCTTCCCAGAGGAAAATAAACTCATAGCAGAGTCCCTGTCAGTCTACAGAGACTGGTCATGATGCTTAGAGCTTTCCTGAATGACTCAAGGACTCCTGGGTGGCACTAGTGGTAACGAACCTGCCTGCCAATGCTGGTACGTAAGAGATGTGGGTTTGATCCCTGGGTTGGAAAGATCCCCTGGAGGAGTGCATGGCAACCCTCTCCAGTAATCTTGCCTGGAGAATCCCATGGACAGAGGAGCCTAGCAGACTATAGTCCATAGTGTTGAACAGAGTTGGACATGACTGAAGTGACTTAGCGTGCACAAGGGCTCCCGAAGGTAGAAAATACAAATTCCCACAGTTCTCATGAGAACTTGGCCCAGCTGTTTCCTACCTTTGCTGCACATGGGAATCACCTAGGGAGATTCTGAAATACAGGAATCTGGGACCTACCCCTGAGATCCTAATTTAGGTGTTTGGGGGGCAGCATGGGCAGTAGAATTTTTAAAGCCTCCAGAGGACTTAACAGCCAAACTGAGAATGATGACTTGGTGATGACGTAGTTAGACAAGGCAGACACACCTGTGTAGAGCAAGGGAATGCCTGCTGCTGCTGCTTCTGCTGCTGAGTCGCTTCAGTTGTGTCCAACTCTGTGCGACCCCATAGACGGCAGCCCACCAGGCTCCCCCATTCCTGGGATTCTCTAGGCAAGAACACTGGAGTGGGTTGCCATTTCCTTCTCCAGTGCATGAAAGTGAAAAGTGAAAGTGAAGTCGCTCCGTCGTGTCCAACTCCTAGCGACCCCATGGACTGCAGCCTACCAGGCTCCTCCATCCATGGGATTTTCCAGGCAAGAGTACTGGAGTGGGGTGCCATTGCCTTCTCCAAGGGAATGCCTAGGGAAAGATTTTTCTGCCACACAGAAGTGCCTTCAATCTGCTCCTGGGTTCCCCAAATCCTGGTGTCTGGGGCCACTGCCCACTACATCAGGGTACAAGGATTAGGCTACAGGTCAATCTGTGAGAGGGAGGTGGGTTATTTACAGTGAGTACTTTACAGACCTTTCTGGAGAGCATGTTTCATGACATGAGGAATGAACTTAGGACACTGGATTCCTTAGGGAGAAATAGTGGTAGAGAGGGGTTCAGGGGAGCCTCATTTTTATGCTGAGTTCCAGGCCTTGCTGCCAGGCCATGGGCCAATATTTAGGGATGTAGGCCTATTCCCTTTCTCTTTTACTCCCAAAGTCACAGTGCTCCCCCAGATACCATGGATAGAGTACACAGAGTACATGGATCCCTTCACCTTGGGGTATGCAAGCCCCAGGAGGAATGGTCCTTTGGTGAACCCCCAGACAGTCAGAATCTTGAACAGCTTCCACCTCGGTAACTGAGGCCTATGGTAACTTTTGCAGATGACCTGTCGGGTTTGCAAAAACAAGACAGATTTGAGCAAATTGTCACTTTAAGTTATCGTCTCAGGAAAACGAAAGGAGGCTCTGTGGTTTGACTTCATCTCTCACCTCGACAGAAGGAGGCAAGGCAGCAGCAGGGAGTGGATGAGCTTCTCCCAGGCCACCAAGTGTGGGTCACCCAGGCAAGTTATCATCACTTTACACCATCTGCCAGAGTGCCTGCAGGATCCATCCTGTCACCCAGCCTTCCAGACCTGTCCTTCCAGACTTAATTATGCTTCCTGGCAGATGGAGCAGGCTCAGTAATGAGAGGCTGTGTGGTGCAGTGGTTAAAGACAGACTCTGGAGCCACATTGCTGGGGTCCAAATCCTGGTTCTCCCACCGTCTAGCCATGTGACTGTGGACAAGTTCCTTAAGCTGTCTGTGCCTAATTTTTCATTTGTAAAGGGAAGATAGTTACATTTATATACCCTATAGGGTTGTTGTGAGAATTAAATAAGCTGTTGTATTTAAGAGTGTAAACTATGATTATAAGAGCATAAAAAGCACTTAGTTGTTTCACTTTATTGTTGAAGAGTCTAGGTTGGACAACTGCCGGGGAGGATTATAGCTTTTCTGTTTAATTATTTGTTATTTCATTCAATTCTGTGCATGCATGCTTAGTCATGTCTGACTCTCTGAGACCCCATGGACTATAGCCTGCCAGGCTCCTCTGTCCATGGGATTCTTCAGGTAAGAATACTGGAGTAGGTTGTCACATTCAAGGGAGCAACCAATTTCATTCAGGACCACACAGAAAAGGAACAATACAAAGGAGAGAATAGATAGACTGGCTTGAAAAAAGAAGACCATAATAGGCCCCTAAACAATCTTCTAGATACGATTGACTATGGGTCAAATCAGTTGCTATAATGATGAAGATAATTATTGCAGTGATACTCCAAGCATTGTGCTACATGTTCTGTTTAACCCTCCTAACACTCTATAGGTTAGTGTCATCAAACCCATTCAAGAGAGAGGCTCCGAGAGAGTAACTAACTTGTCCCAAATTACATGGTTAAAGAGTTATAGAGGTAGGATACAATTTCAGGTCAGTGTGACTTGACAGTCTGGACTTTTAGAGTAAAAATGGATGGTACCATCAGAATCCAGCTGAATATTATTAACAGTTTTTCACATATCATTTTACTTGTCATCGTCCTGTAACTAATTGTATCAGTTAGGGTTCAGAGAAACAGAACCAGTGGGAGACATATAAAAAATATTTATTATGAGGAACTGGTTTACTTGATTATGAGGGCTGGAAAGGCAAGTCTGAAACCCACAGGGAAGATCATCAGGAAGGGCAGGCTACTGAGCTGAAGCTAGTATTCACAGGCAGGATTTCTTCTTCCTTAGGAAAACCTCAGTTCTGCATTTAAAGTCTTTCAGTTGATTGAATCAGGTGCTCCCAGTTTATCTAGGAAAATCCACCTTACTTAATGTCAACAATGGACTTTAATCACATCTACAGAATATCTTCACAGCAATACCTAGATTAATGTTTGATTGAATAACTGAAGACTACAGCCTAGACAATTGACACATAAAAATGACCATCACAGTGCACCCCTTGTTAACTTAGGATCTACACATCTTTTCTTAAACATACTTAATCTCCAAATAAAGGCAGTAGCAAAGTTATACTTACACCTAAAATGATACAACTATTCTACATACAACCAAAAAAAATGCTGTTTCCCTCGAAGAATGTGCAAAATCCTTGGATGACATTTACTCTTCTTCTTTGGTATTTTATAATTTAAATACTGTGATATAAAGCTAACTATTATAACTCTGGCTCTTTGTGACCCCATGGATTGTAACCTGCCAGACTCCTCTGTCTATGGAATTCTCCAGGTAAGAATACTGGAGTGCTTTGCCACTTTCTACTCCAGGCAGATGGAGCAGGGGATCTTCCTGACCCAGGGATTGAACCCATGTCTCTTGCATCTCCTGCCTTGGCAGGCGGATTCTTTACCACTGTGCCGCCTGGGAAGCCCAACTATTATTAGTAACTTATGTGATAAGGGGATAAGAAATGAAGAAAACAAGAATATTTTTAGAACACGATTGAAACATGTTCATAAAATATAACGAATAAATACTTACAACTATTACAAACCTGGTTTCTGCAACTAGTTATCCATTGTAGTTGCCATTTACAATTGTTTTCTTCCTATGGATGCAGAGACTCAAGGAGCTCAAAGTAATCAAGTGGCAGTCTCAACTTCCAGTTCAAGGAAATCATTTTGTGTCACCTAGGGAAAGCATTCCTCCCTTTGGAAATAAGTCCTTTAGACCAGCAGAGCCTAAGATCTCAGGCAAGGGAAAATGTAAGTTTTTCTAGTAGCTCACTGGAAATAATAATGAATAAAGCCACTCTCATTTCCACGTCTTAATTCCTGGACCTATGAATACTGGCTATGGGAGAAACAGCAGGATATATTTAATATAGCCTCCTACATACAGGACATTACCCTGAACCACTCGTATTGCCACCTAGTTGGCACCTGTAACTATGTCTTCAGAAGGCCATTCTTCCATTCTATCAAGTCATCTGTTCAGAATGATGGAGAATGCATTGAAACTAGAAAATTCTATGAGCATAGGACCACTACTGCACTTCATTTTTTTGTGAAGTGATTCATCATATCAATATTGTGTGGAATACTATCATGATGGTGGGTAAGACATTATATCAATGCATAGAGGATATATGTGCACCACATGCCAGAAATGTAAATATATATCCAGAGTAAATATAGTTAGAATAAGTGCTGTCTCTTCCATGATGAAGACAGTCTAATCAACCCATCTCCAGACACTTGGATGATTACCCTGGGAAAGGTGTCATATCAGATACTCAGTGTTGGTCTTTGCTGCAGGTAAAAAAGCACTCAGAAGTGGCTGTATCCAGATTGTCCTTGATGAATGGAAGTCCACATTACTGAGCCTCTACTTAACCTCCATTCCTTCCAGCATGTCCACTTTGTGGCCATCAGGCCATGAGAGGAATAGCTGAGCAAAGATACCAACTATTATCCATAGAAGGGGTCATTCTATCCACTTCATTATTAAAATCTTTCTTCACCAAGGTCACACTTTGGTGAGCATTCATAAGGGACAGAAATGTCTTCTCATTATTTGCCCATTCAAAGAAGTCTATCCACAGGCCTCTTCCTCAGACCCGCTTGTCGTCAATTTCTAATCATATCCCTTCCAAGTCCCTGACTATTCATCCAAACTATTGGCTGAAGCCCATAAGTCCTCATGGACTTGTATCTTTGGTCATCTCTCCTTCCTATCAGTTGCACTAATCAAAGTTCTACCTTTCTTTTTATCCCTATCTTTCAGAAATATTCCAGAAATGAGCTGTAGTGTTACGCTGTCCATTTTCAGGTAATGCATAGGGAAGAGGTAGAATCATTTGTTACCTAAGCCAGAGTTTTCTTTTCCTCAGTCAGCTGGTCATAGGAAACACTCCATGAGGTCAAGGGTGCAGGCTGAAGCAGAGAATGTTGCAGGAGTTGTAATCATTTTCATTTGGAGCATTTCTTCATGGAACTCACTTGTGCCTTTCAGACCTGCTTGAGTCTGACATCTTATACACCACTTCCATTTAGTAATAATATGCTCCTGTGCTTGATCAACTTATAGTTTAGTGGGTTAGTTCATAATGGGCAGCTCAGGTCTGGTGGTAATCTGATGATCTGTGATTAAGTAGCTATTCAGTCTCCAAAATCCCAGGAGAAAGCTAAAAGCTGCTTCTCAGGAGAGCAGTTAGTCAGAGAACAGTTGGACTTTACCACAAAATCCTGAAAGTCTGTGCTGTGATTCACCTAAAGGGACCAGTCAAAGTCTCCAGACAGCACTTCTAATTCCAGGTGATGCTTCAAGCCTTATAGGGTCTGCTAGATTAAGTGCCAGAGGAGTTTGTATAGCAGACTTCTTTTGTTCTAGACTCTACTCAAAGTTAATAACTTTTGAGATTACTCAGTATATGGGCTGGAGAAGTACACCCAAATGAGGAATATGTTGCCTCAAAAATCTGGAGGCCCACTGGCACTGCGCCTCTTTTTTGGATGTAGAACAGGCCAGATGTAATAACTTATCCTTCTTCTTAGACGGATATTTTAACATGCCCTCCCACCCCGGGACCCCATCAGCTTCAATGAGGTAAATTTTTGTTAGATTTATTTCCCACCCTCTGACATGCAAATGTCTTAACAATGTGTATAGAATAGTTGCTACTTCCGGCTTGTGCTCAGTCGCTCAGTTGTGTCCGACTCTTTGCAACCCTATGGACGACAGAAGAGCCTGCCAGGTTCCTCTGGCAGTGACTTACTAGGATTTCCTAGGCAAGAATACTGGAGTGGGTTCCCATTTCCTTCTCCAGGGGATCTCCCCTACCCAGGGATCAAACCCATGTCTCCTGCAGCTCCTGAATTGGCAGGCAGATACTTTACCACTGAGCCATACTTCCTGCTCAGTGGGTTCTATTGGCATGATATCTCAATGTAATGAATGAGCATGATGCCTTGTGAATGTGAAAAGTAACCGAGGTCCCTATGGACTAAATCATGACATAGAACTGGAGAGTTGATAGACCATAGAAGTAGGACAGTGAGAGTGTATTGTTGGCCTTGCCACCTGAAAGCAAACTACTTTTGGCTATCTTTGCTAATAGGTTTTAAGAAAAAAAGTGTTTGCCGGATCAATAGCTCCATAGCAAGTACCAGGGGATGTGTTAATTTGCTCAAGCAATGAAACTACATCTGGAACATCAGTTGTAATTGGAATAACCATCTGATTAAGTTTATAATAATCCACTGTCATTCTCCAAGATCTGTTTTCTGCACAGGCCAAATAGGAGATAGATGTGAAAGGGAATGTGGCTGAAATCAACACTCTGCACCTTTCAAGTCATGAATGGTGACAATAATTTCTCTAATTCTGCCAGGAATGCAGTATTGCACTTGCTTAGTATTGTAGATAGAGATAGTTCTGGTGGCTTCCACTTGGCCTTTCCTACTAAAATAGCCCTCACTCCACAGGTTGTTGAACCAACCTGGAGATCCTGACAGTTATGAGATTATAAATATACATATTCCTATTGAGTATTCCAGGTCTGGGGAAATAAGCACAGGATGGATTCAGAGACCTCCAGGGCCCACTCTGATATACCTGAGATAAATCTCTATTGGTCACCTGACCTTTATAAGGCCCTATGCTGGTGGGCTACAGTGATGCTTTGAGTCTCCAGGAATTAGTTCATAGCCAGTGTCCAGGTAGTCCTCAAAAGATCTGATTATTTCCCTTCCCCAGTGCACAGTCTCCCTGGTATATGGCCATAGGTCCCTTTGAGGTAGGATGGGAAAAAAGTTAATAACATAAGTTTTTGGTACTGTATTGGAAGAAGCACAAGCTGGAATCAAGATTGCCGAGAGAAATATCAATAACCTCAGATATGGAGATGACACTACCCTTATGGCACAAAGTCAAGAGGAACTAAAAAGCCTCTTGATGAAAGTGAGAGAGGAGAGTGAAAAGTTGGCTTAAAGCTCAACATTCAGAAAATGAAGATCATGGCATCTGGTCCCATCACTTCATGGCAAATAGATGGGGAAACAGTGTCAGACTTAATTTTGGGGGGCTCCAAAATCACTGCAGATGGTGATTGCAGCCATGAAATTAAAAGACACTTACTCCTTGGAAGGAAAGTTATGACTAACCTAGATATCATATTCAAGAGCAGAGACATTACTTTGCCAACAAAGGTCTGTCTAGTCAAGGCTATGGTTTGTCCAGTGGTCATGTATGGAGGTGAGAGTTGGACTGTGAAGAAAGCTGAGCACCGAAGAATTGATGCTTTTGAACTGTGGTGTTGGAGAAGACTCTTGAGAGTCCCATGGATTGTAAGGAGATCCAACCAGTCCATTCTAAAGGAGATCAGTCCTGGGTATTCTTTGGAAGGAATGATGCTAAAGCTGAAACTCCAGTACTTTGGCCACCTCATGCGAAGAGTTGACTCATTGGAAAAGACTCTGATGCTGGGAGAGATTGGGGGCAGGAGGAGAAGGGGACAACAGAGGATGAGATGGCTGGATGGCATCTCTGACTCGATGGACGTGAATCTGAGTGAACTCCGGGAGTTGGTGACGGACAAGGAGGCCTGCTACTGCTAAGTCACTTCAGTCGTGTCCGACTCTGTGTGACCCCATAGACGGCATTCTACCAGGCTCCCCCGTCCCTGGGATTCTCCAGGCAAGAACACTGGAGTGGGTTGCCATTTCCTTCTCCAAGGAGGCCTCTTCTTCTTCTCTAAGTCGCTTCAGTCGTGTCCGACTCTGTGCGACCCCATAGACAGGAGCCCAACAGGCTCCCCTGTCCCTGGGATTCTCCAGGCAAGAACACTGGAGTGGGTTGCCATTTCCTTCTCCATTGTGTGAAAGCGAAAAGTGAAAGTGAAGTCGCTCAGTCGCATCCGACTTCTAGCGACCCCATGGACTGCAGCCTACCAGGCTCCTCCATCCATGGGATTTTCTAGGCAAGAGTACTGGAGTGGCTTGCTATTGCCTTCTCCGCCAAGGAGGCCTGGTGTGCTGCAATTCCTGGAGTCGCAAAGAGTCGGACACGACTGAGCGACTGAACTGAACTGAACTGAAGGAAGTTGTGTGCAAAAGGCTTAGGGGAATATAGGGAGACTATTTTACAACTCAAAATTGAACCTCCAGTTTGATGTTGAAAGTCCTCAACCTTTCCTACCTCTGGGATTTTTTCCTAAAGTACCTTCATCTCGTGTCCCAGGCATTTTCCATGATGGCAGGACTTCTCTGTCCTGTCTCTTCTTTCACCTCATGACTTCTTCTTTTAGTTTCTCAGTTCTAGGGACTCTTACCACCCTTCACTCAGGCTACTCAGGCATCTTCAGGCATTCCTATTTCATTATACCTGCCAACTTTTTGTTTTACTTCCTTCCTCTGCTTGTGGTGGTCTTAAAAACAAAAGCCCAAAACTTGCTAGAGCATCTTTAGCAAACTCAAGGCCATAGATCCTTTCTGGGCACTCTCTTCACTCATTTCCTTGGCATGTACATTCTGATGTGCTGTCCTGCATGGTTGCATTCTCTCAACCATCATGCTGCACATTCTTTAATTTTTTTTTTTTTCATGTTTCTTGACCTAAGCTGAGTCTTTTAACTTCAAGGCGGGAAGTCAAGTGTCAAATGTGGCCTTTCCCAAGTCTTGCTTACAGAAAGCGCAGCAATCCCCTGAAGTGACTGGCAATGCAGTTTTGGGGCCAAATGCAGACAGCAGCTGCAGATGGTGCTATGGAGAGATAGTGTGCATAAGGCACCTCCCGCCAACCCTGGACGTTCAGGCCCAGCCGGGCCACCAGACTCCTGGCTCCTAGTCAGGACCCCAGCCTTCTCCCATGAAGGCTGTGTGGGATTGCATCCAGATACCTTAGGAGACTGTCTGGCAACCTGTTCTCCCAGCATGAAATGCCTCCCTTCCCTGGCCTTGGAGACAGCCTGGAACTGAGGGAAGAATGCTTGACAGAATGAAGGTCTCAGGGTCTGTCTGAATCTCAGTCTCCAGGAGAACCTTGCTTTTCTTAAGCATTTTAGGTACAGAAGTCCAGCTTCTGCCACTAATTCTGTGGATCTTGAGTCTTTTTACTTTGCTCTCAGAAAATCAGCCTCACAACAATCACTTGTGGAGCATGTTTGTGGCTTTAATTGTTCAGCATCAAGTACCCGCTTCTTCTGAGAATAACACTTCAAAGTTCCTTCGTCTATACCTGGCTCAGTCCATGTAGGTCTGGTGTGACACCTGATTCCAGATAAAGAGAACATCACTCATAATGGATCAGCCAATACTTTGCATTCCTTCAGTCGCAGGGATTGGTTCAGGGATGAGCATGTGACTCAGGTCTGACCAATCAGTGTAATTTCATTGTTGTGATCAGAGTTATTTCAGTATTGAACAAATGATTCAAATTCTTCCAATGAGAGTGAGTTCTGCAGCTTCGGTTCAGTTCAGTCACTCAGTCGTGTCTGACTCTTTGAGACCCCAGGAATTGCAGCACGCCAGGCCTCCCTGTCCATCACCATCTCCCAGAGTTCACTCAGTCTCACGTCCATCGAGTCAGAGATGCCATCCAGCCATCTCATCCTCTGTTGTCCCCTTTTCCTTCTGCCCCCAATCCCTCCCAGCATCAGAGTCTTTTCCAATGAGTCAACTCTTCGCATGAGGTGGCCAAAGTACTGGAGTTTCAGCTTTAGCATCATTCCTTCCAAAGAATACCCAGGACTGATCTCCTTTAGAATGGACTGGTTGGATCTCCTTGCAGTCCATGGGACTCTCAAGAGTCTTCTCCAACACCACAGTTCAAAAGCATCAATTCTTCGGTGCTCAGCTTTCTTCACAGTCCAACTCTCACCTCCATACATGACCACTGGACAAACCATAGCCTTGACTAGACAGACCTTTGTTGGCAAAGTAATGTCTCTGCTCTTGAATATGATATCTAGGTTAGTCATAACTTTCCTTCCAAGGAGTAAGTGTCTTTTAATTTCATGGCTGCAATCACCATATGCAGTGATTTTGGAGCCCCAAAAAATAAAGTCTGCCAGTTTCCACTGTTTCCCCATCTATTTCCCATGATAGTATGCCAGCAAATTTGGAAAACTCAGCAGTGGCCACAGGACTGGAAAAGGTCAGTTTTCATTCCAATCCCAAAGAAAGGCAATGCCAAAGAATGCTCAAACTACCACACAATTGCACTCATCTCACATGCTAGTAAAGTAATGCTCAAAATTCTCCAAGCCAGGCTTCAGCAATACGTGAACCGTGAACTTCCTGATGTTCAAGCTGGTTTTAGAAAAGGCAGAGGAACCAGAGATCAAATTGCCAACATCCACTGGATCATATCTCACATGCTAGTAAAGTAATGCTCAAAATTCTCCAAGCCAGGCTTCAGCAATACGTGAACCGTGAAC
This sequence comes from Cephalophus harveyi, assembly GCA_006410635.1. Lineage (NCBI taxonomy): Eukaryota > Metazoa > Chordata > Mammalia > Artiodactyla > Bovidae > Cephalophus > Cephalophus harveyi. The sequence continues at coordinate 125,051 of SJYT01056970.1, forward strand.
TTCCTGATGTTCAAGCTGGTTTTAGAAAAGGCAGAGGAACCAGAGATCAAATTGCCAACATCTGCTGGATCATCAAAAAAGCAAGAAAGTTCCAGAAAAACATCTATGTCTGCTTTATTGACTATGTCTGCAGCTTACAATGTAGCAATTTGGGGTGGGGGTGGTGCTGGGGAATGCTCAGTTTTCAGCTGGATTTAAAACAGGGAAGAAGGAGGACCAGAGTTGTTTGCACCATTTGCCACTAAGTGGTCCCTGAGAATAAAACCAACATGGTGAGCACAGTCAAGAGAGTAACTGGGTCCTGATGACATCATTTTATTTCTGGCATCAAACACTATCTGAAATTATTTATACTCTTGAATTGTCTTTCCTATTACATAATACAAAATGTTTTTCATACTTCAGCAATTTGATTCTGACTTAAGTCTTAATATGCCCTCCATGTCACTTTCAAGTGTAAACTTGATGTATTCAACCTCATTTGAGGCTAGATGATAAATGTTCTGTTTGTAACTCAGGCTAAGATTCTGGATATTGAATTTAGTCAAGAAAGTGAAATTGCCAGGTTCAAGGGTCTGCAAAATTTCACTTTCAGTAGTTATTGTGAAAAACTTGAATGGTGCCTACTCAAGTATTTTGTCCATTTTTTTTAAATTGGCTTACCTGTATTTTTTAATTAATACATGGAAGTTGTTTATTCTGATTATTAATTCTTTATCAGATATGTGTTTGCAAATTTCTTTTCTATACCTTCTCTTTTACAGTCTCAATGATAATTTTTGCTGAACAAAAATTCTGAATTTTACCAAAGTCCAATTTATCAGTGTTTACCCTTATATGTGGGACTTCCCTGGTGGCTCAGTGATAAAGAATCTGCCTGTCAATGCAGAAGATGCAGGTTCGATCCCTCGGTAGGGAAGATCCCCTGGAAGAGGAAATGGTAACCCACTTCAGTATTCTGGAGGTCTGGTACAACTTTAGTTAAATTTATTCCTAAGTATTTGATGATTTTGGTGCTATCGTATATGTATGTTCATATTTTAAACTTTTATTTCCTAATTATTTCTGCTGTTGCTTTTGTTTTTTGCTTAGTTGCTAAGTCGTGTCTGACTCGTTTGTGACCTATGGACTCTAGTCCTGCTAGGCTCCTCTGTCCTAGGAATTTCCCAGCCAAGAAGACTGGAGTCGGTTGCCATTTCCTTCTCCAGGGGATCTTCCCAACTGAGGGAGCAAACCCATGTCTTCATGCATTTCACATTGAACCACCTGAGTACCAGGAATTATTTCTGCTAGTATAGTGTAACATTGATGTAAATAATTTTTTGACTCTACATTCAAAAATATTTTTGAAATCACTTATGAATTCTAATACTTTATATGTATATGCTTTGGGCTTTTTAAATTTTATTTATTTTTTAATTGAAGGATAATTGCTTTACAGAATTTTGTTGTTTTCTGTTAAACATCAACATGAATCAGTCATAGGTGTACATATGTCTGCTTTGGGATCTTTAACACAAAAAAATACACCATCTGAAAAAACAGTCAGTTTTATTTATTCCTCTCTAATATTTATTTATTTTTCTTAACCTATTATACTAGTAAGGACTTTCAGTACAATACTGAATATAAAGGTAAAAGCAGACATCCTTAACCTCAGTTCTATTCTCAGACAGAAAGTTCATTATTTTAACACTATGTAAGATGCTTGATGTACTCTAGTAGAGTACATCATTCTATTATCTCCTTACTAAAGGTGTATTTTTTCTTTTTTTCTTTCTTATTTTAAATCATGAATGAATGGGTGTTGAAAGTTATTAAATGCTCTGTCTTTATTGAGGTGATCATATAATTATTCTCCTTAATTTTTTAATATGGTAAATTACATAGATTTTTTAATGTTAAATCAAGTTGGCATTCTTCATTAATTATCTTTTGGTATAGATTTAATTGGTTGGATTAATTGGTAGATTTCATTGGATTTTATTTTCTAAATTTTCAAATTTATAGGCAAATAAAAATTATAAAATTTTTAATATCTGTTGACTGTATAATATCCCCTTTTTCATTTCTGATATTTAGTCTTCTCTCTCTCAGTCACTTTGCTAGGGGTTTATCAGTTAATCATCTTAATTTGACTTTATTGATGCTTTTCATTGTATGTTGGCTTTTAATTTTATTGATTTCTGCTCTTCTTCTTTGTTTTAGTTTCTCTGGATTTAAGTAAAATAACTTTCTTGAGATGGAGAGTAGATTGTTGCTTTTTATCCTCTTTTGTTAACATATGCACTTAAGGCTACAAATTTCCCTCTAAGCACTATTTCAGCTTTATCCTCCAACACTGATATGTCATCTTTTGATTCAGACGCATTTCACATTATTTTCTAATATATATTGTGATTTATTCTTTGGTCCATAGGTTATTTAAAAGCATACTGCTTCATTTAAAAACATCTGGAGAGAGAACAAGATGGCAGAAGAGTAGAAGGATGTGGAGTACATCCCTCTCTATGAATACATCATGAATACACCTTCAGACACAGAAGTGCATGCAGAACACCAGCTGAGAGCAGACGGGAATACCTGACTGGAGGAAAAGGATATACCAAATCATGCAGCACTTGGTAGGAGGAAGGAACTAAGGGGTAAACAGGAGTGTTAGCAGGGCTGGACCTGAGGCGTTGGCAGGTGGGAGAACGGAAGCAGGGGTCCGATCTCCACATCGGGGCAACTGTCTGAGTCAGAAGAGAGACACTTAAGACTGAGAGTGAAACAGCTAATCTGTGGCAGCCTAAATGGAATGAGAATCAGACACTCCTCGCCCTAGACAGGGTCACAGGTTCCCTGGAAGGCTCAGAAGCTGGGAGCCGGAGTTTAGGGATTGTGGAGCAATCCCAGGGCGAGGGCTGCTGTTGACTCTGGAGAGACAGATGGAGGGGCTGTGAGGGAGGAGACTGTGGTGGGAAATGCCTGTGGAGGAAAGCCAGGCAGCCATGGAAGCGAGGAGACACTGCTGAGTCACGCGTAGTGGGTGGAGCCACCACCATAGCCTCTCTCTCACTAGAAGCCAGCATTGACAGCTGAGCAATAGAGAGGCTGGCCCATCAAATGCCTGATGCACTGAACTACAGAGTAGGACCCCAGCCAGGGTGCCCCTCTATGTGCCTGACACGCCAAACAACAGAGAAGGACCCCAGGCAAGGGAGCCCTCTAAGTGCCTGAAAGGGCAGAACTACGGAGAAAGACTGCCCAAAGAGGCCTTCTGATAGCCAGTTACAAGGTATTTGAAAAAAGACTCTGATAGGGCCATAACTCCTGTGGTGGAGGCAGTCCATGTCCCTGCACACTTGGTGCTGCCAGGGTCCCCGCAAGCCAAGCAGCTGTGCCACCTTCATGCTCAACCCTCACTGCGGCAGAGCTGCCACACGCAAAAAAATAAAAATAAAAAACATCTTGCATCTATGCTTGCAGGATCATTTTGATCATGTCCAACTTTTGAGACCCTGTAGACTGTGGCCTTCCAGGATTCTCTGTCATGCAAAGATGAAAATAAAACCACAATTGAAACCCAGGGGCAGTGTGGCTAACAAAGAAGACCCCAAACCTTCCCAGCTGTACAAACTGCAGATTAAATCCAGCCAATAAACTAGGCAGACTCTGTGTCTATGCAATATATAAAAGGACATTGAGAGCTCCTACAAAAGAAAGAGCCAGACATCCTGGAAGGTGAAGTCAAGTGGGCCTTAGGACACATCACTATGAACAAAACTAGTGGACATGATGGAATTCCAATTGAGCTATTTCAAATCCTGAAAGATGATGCTATGAAAGTGCCACACTCAATATGCCAGCAAATCTGGAAAACTCAGCAGTGGCAACAGATTGGAAAAGGTCAGTTTTCATTCCAATTCCAAAGAAAGGCAATGCCGAAGAATGCTCAAACTACTGCACAATTGCACTCATTTCACATGCTAGTAAAGTAATGCTCAAAATTCTCCAAGCCAGGCTTCAGCAATATGTGAACCGTGAACTTCCTGATGTTCAAGCTGGATTTAGAGAAGGCAGAGAAGCCAGAGATCAAATTGCCAACATCTGCTGGATCATCAAAAAAGCAAGAGAGTTCCAGATAAACATCTATTTCTACTTTATTGACTATGCCAAAACCTTTGACTGTGTGGATCACAATAAACTGTGGAAAATTTTGAAAGAGATGGGCATACCAGACCACCTGACATACCTCTTGAGAAACCTGTATGCAGCTCAGGAAGCAACAGTTAGAACTGGACTCGAACAACAGACTGGTGTCAAATAGGGAAAGGAGTATGTCAAGGCTGTATATCGTCACCCTGCCTATTTAACTTCGATGCAGAGTACATCATGTGCAGAAAGCAATGGCACCCCACTCTAGTACTCTTGCCTGGAGAATCCCATGGGCAGAGGAGCCTAGCAGGCTGCAGTCCATGGGGTTGCGAAGAGTCAGAAACGATTGAGCAACTTCACTTTCACTTTTCACTTTCATGCCTTGGAGAAGGAAATGGCAACCCACTCCAGTGTTCTTGCCTGGAGAATCCCAGGGACGGGGGAGCCTGGTGGGCTTCCGTCTATGGGGTCGCACAGAGTTGGACATGACTGAAGTGACAGCAGTAGTAGTAGCAGCAGAGTACATCAAGAGAAATGCTGGGCTAGAAGAAGCACAAGCTGGAATCAAGATTGCCAGGAGAATTATCAATAACCTCAGATATGCAGATGACACCACTGTTATGGCAGAAAGGGAAGAAGATCTAAAGAGCCTCTTGATGAAAGTGAAAGAGGAGAGTGAAAAAGTTGGCTTAAACCTCAACATTCAGAAAACGAAGATCATGGCATCCAGTCCCATCACTTCATGGAAAATAGATGGGGAAACAGTGGAAACAGTGGCTGACTTTATTTTGGGGGGCTCAAAAATCACTGCAGATGGTGACTGCAGCCATGAAATTAAAAGACGCTTACTCCTTGGAAGGAAAGTTATGACCAACCTAGATAGTATATTCAAAAGCAGAGACATTACTTTGCCAACAAAGGTCAGTCTAGTCAAAGCTATGGTTTATCCAGTAGTCATGTATGGATGTGAGAGTTGGACTGTAAAGAAAGCTGAGCACTGAAGAATTGATGCTTTTGAACTGTGGTGTTGGAGAAGACTCTTGAGAGTCCCTTGGACTGTAAGGAGACCCAACCAGTCCATACTAAAAGAGATCAGTCCTGGGTGTTCATTGGAAGGACTGATGTTGAAGCTGAAACTCCAATACTTTGGCCACCTGATGCGAATAGCTGACTCATTTGAAAAGACCCTGATGTTGGGAAAGATTGAGGGCAAGAGGAGAAAGGAACGACAGAGGATGAGATGGTTGGATGGCATCACCGACTTGATGGACATGGGTTTGGGAGAACTTCGGGAGTTGGTGATGGATAGGGAGGCCTGGCGTGCTGCAGTTCATAGGGTCGAAAAGAGTTGGACACGACTGAGCAACTAAACTGAACTGAACAAAAGAAAACGCACTTGTCCTGATAGCTGTGGACACTGGAGGCAAGAACACACAGGAGTAGGACCAGATTAGAATCTTAGCTGCCTCCACAGCAGGTCCAGAGATCAGCACAATGTTGGAGAGCATTCTAGGGAGGTGAGGTGGACTGTGACTCTCAGCAACGGAAATGACTCTGACAGCAGTGACTCAAGAAAAACATTTATTCTTCTTCTGTTTTGACTTGTTCTATGGATTCTTTGGGATTAAAAAAAAAAATCCCCCCCCCCCACTCTCCATTGTAGTTGTCTTTTTATTGGCACTATGAAATCTAATTAAGCTTTTGAGCTTTTTTCTTTTCTCTCAGTTACAGTTACATTTTTTTATTGTTATTATAAACCTCTGCTTCTACGTTGGGCTTTTGCAATTCTGTGGTATTTTCCTTTCGTTTTCTCTGTTATTTTTTATTTTAATTTTTTAAACCTATTACTATTGTTTCTATATTTATTCCTTTGTTTGCTTTTCCTACTCTTCTTTTCCACTTGAAGCTAATCGTTAATGCATATAAATCTTCTTTCAGTTCAGTTCAGTTCAGTCGCTCAGTCGTGTCCGACTCTTTGCGACCCCATGAATCGTAGCACGTCAGACTTTTGAGCTCCTCTTCACTTTCTGCCATAAGGGTGGTGTCATCTGCATATCTGAGGTTATTGATATTTCTCCTGGCAATCTTGATTCCAGCTTGTGTTTCTTCCAGTCCAGCGTTTCTCATGATGTACTCTGCATGTAAGTTAAATAAGCAGGGTGACAATAGACAGCCTTGATGTACTCCTTTTCCTATTTGGAACCAGTCTGTTGTTCCATGTTCAGTTCTAACTGCTGTTTCCTGACCTGCATACAGATTTCTCAAGAGGCAGGTTAAGTGGTCTGGTATTCCCATCTCTTTCAGAATTTTCCACAGTTTATTGTGATCCACACAGTCAAAGGCTTTGGCATAGTCAATAAAGCAGAAGTAGATGTTTTTCTGGAACTCTCTTGCTTTTTCCATACTTCTATTTAACTTTTCATATCCTTTTTTTCTTTTCTTTCTTTCCTTTCAACATATTTGTTAGTTTTATTTTCATTGTTTAATTCCCCAATTGGCACCTTGCTTTAGTTTTATTTTCTAGTTTGTGCTTTAGTTAGTATTGTTCTTAAATGGTAAATGTAATTTTTGGTTTCCTTTGATCGCTGGGTCAATCTATAGTGCTTTATTTTTGATGGACTGTTTTGATTTTGCTTATAAGTATATACGTATTTGTGTATATTCAGTCACACTTTTTATTGTTGTTATAAACCTCTGCCTCTGTGTTGGGCTTTTGCAGTTCTATGGAGTTTTCCTTTTTTCTTTCTTCTTCCTTTTCTTTTCTCTCTTTTTTATAATTTTAATTTTTTAAAACCTACTGTAGTTTTTATTCCTTTGTTTGCCTTTCTTTCTGTTCTTTTCCCCTTGCAGTTAATCTTTAATGTGTATAAATCTTCTTCATATGTCTCTATTTAACTTTGCATATCAATTCTTTCTTTTCTTTCTTTCTTTCTTTTTCTCTCAACATATTTTTTAGTTTTGTTTTCATTGCTTTATTCCTCACTTGGCACCTGCTTTAGTTTTATTTTCCAGTTTGTGCTTTAGTTAATTTTGTTCTTAACTATTAAATATAATTTTTATTTCCTTTATTCACTGGGTCAATCTACTATACTTATTTTCATTGGACTGTTTTGATTTTGTCATGACTGTATGTGTATATGTATATATTCCATTATTTTAATTATTATTTGTCTGATTTTGTAACAGCCATTTGTCTGGGGTTTAGCTTTGGTTTCTTGTTTTTGGTTTTAACCTCACTTAATGCCATAACAAACCATTTGTGGAATCTGTGTTCCTGACCAGGGATCAAGTCCAGAGCTTTAGGAGTGGGAAAACGGACTCCAAGACCCTAGACTACCAGAGAACAAACCCTAGGGAGTATCAAATAGTGAGAACTCACACAAAGGAAACCACTTGAATATAAGACCTGGCATCACTTAACAACCAGTAGCATCCTGTGCAGGATGTCTCATCTAAACAACAAACAAAACAAAAATACAAACCCAATCATCAGCAGACAGGATTACCACCTCACTAAGCTTTGGTTATCAGAGGAAAAGCAAACAAAACTCAGCACAAATCTACTCTATAGGAAGCTTACACAAACCACTAGACTTAGAAGGGCAGGAAAGCAAAAGGAAAAAAAAAAATTCAACCTTGAAGACTGGGAAAAGGAGACTTCAATCACAGTAAGTTTTTTAAAAAAAAATTATGAAAAGGCAGAAAAATACTACACAAATGAAGGAACAAAGTAGAAACACAGAAGTCCAAATAATGAAGAGGAAATAGGCAAACTACCTGAAAAAGAATTCAGAATATTGAGAGTAAAGATGATCAAAACCCCTGAAAACAAAATGGAGAAAATTCACAAATCAATTAACAAAGACATAGAAGAATTAAAGAATAAACATGCAGAGACAAACAACACAATTACTGAAATTAAAAATACTGTAGAAGGAATCAATAGCAGAATATCTGAAGCAGAATAACGAATAAGTGGGCTGAAAGATAAAGTGGTGGAAATAACTTCTGAAGACTACAATAAAGTAAAAAGAATGAAAAGAACTGAGGATAGTCTCAGAGACCTCCGGGACAATATAAAACACACCAACATTTGAATTATAGGGTAGCAAAAGAAGAGGAAAAGAAAGGGTATGAAAAAATTTTTGAGGAGACTATAGTTGAAAATTACCCCAACATGGAAAAGGAAATAATCAAGTCCAAGAAGCGTAAAGAGTCCCATACAGGATAAACCCAAGGAGAAACCTGCCAAGACAAATACTAATCAAACTAACAAAGACTAAATACAAAGAAAGAATATTAGAAGCAGTAAAGGAGAAGCAACAAGTAACATGCAAGGGAAACCCCATATGCTTAACAGCTGATCTTTCAGCAGGCCAGAAGAGAATGGCAGGATATATTCAAAGTGCTGAAGGGAAAAATCTTCAATCAAGATTACTGTACCTGGCAAAGATCTCATTCAAAATTGATGGAGAAATCAAAAGCTTTTCAGACAAACAAAAGTTAAGAAAATTCAGTACCACCAAACCAGTTTTACAAAAAAAAAAAAAAAAAGGTTAAAGATGCTGAAGGGAAAAATCTTCAATCAAGATTACTGTACCTGGCAAAGATCTCATTCAAAATTGATGGAGAAATCAAAAGCTTTTCAGACAAACAAAAGTTAAGAAAATTCAGTACCACCAAACCAGTTTTACAAAAAAAAAAAAAAAAAAAAGGTTAAAGGGAATTATATAGTCAAGAAATACAAGAGAAGAAAAAAGATCTATAAAATCAACCCCAAATAATTAAGAAAATGGCAATAGGAACATATATATCAATAATTTCTTTAAATGTAAATGGACTAAATGCTCCAACCAAAAGGCACAGACTGGCTGAATGGATACAAAATCAAGACCCATATATATGCTGTCTACAAGAAACCCACTTTAGACCTCAAGACACATATAGACTGAAAGTGAGAGGATGGAAAAATATATTGCATGCAAATGGGAAGCAAAAAAAAAAGCTGGAGTAGCAATCCTCATATCCGACAAAATAGGCCTTAAAATAAAGAATATTACAAGAGATAAGGAAGGACACGACTTAATGATTAAAGGATCAATCCAAGAGGAAGACATAGCAATTGTAAATATCTATGCACCCAACATAGGAGCATCTCAATACATAAGACAAACACCAACAGACATAAAAGGAGAAACTGACAGTAACATGGTAATAGTAGGAGACTTTAACACCACACTCACACCAATGGACTGATCATCAAAACAGAAAACTAATAAGGAAACAGAAGTCTTAAATGATACATTAGATGAGATGGATCTCATTGATATCTTCAGGACATTCCATCCAAATGCAGAAGAATACATCATCTTCTCAAGTGCACATGGAACATTCTCCAGATAGACCACATCTTGGGTCACAAATCAAACCTCAGTAAATTTAAGAAAATTGAAATCGTGTCAAGCGTCTTCTTTGACCACACCACTATGAAACTAGATATCAATTACAAGGAAAAAAAAAACTGTAAGAAATGAAAATACATGGAGATGAACAACATGTTTCTAAATAACCAACAGGTTACTGAAGAAATCAAAAGGGAAATAAAAAAATTTCCAGAAACAAATGACAATGAAAACTCAAGCCTATAACATAAAACTCAAACCATAACAACTCAAATCCTATGGGATGCAGCAAAAGCAGTTCTAAGAGGGAAGTTTATAGCAATACAATCCTACCTCAAGAAATAAGAAAAACATCAAAGAGCCAACCTAACTTTACACCTAAAACAACTGGACAAAGAAGAACAAACCTCCCCCACCCCAAATTAGTAGAAGGAAAGAAATCATAAAGATACAAGTAGAAATAAATGAAAAAGAAATGAAAGAAACAATAGCTAAGATTAATAAAACTGAAAGCTAATTCTTTGAGAAGATAAGCAAAATTGACAAACCTTTAGCCAGACTCATCGGGAAAAGAAGAGAGAAGAATCAAATCAACAAAATTAGAAATGGAAAAGGAGAGGCTACAGACACTGCAGAAATACAAAGGATTGTAAGAGATTATTATGAACAATTATATGGCAATAAAATGGATAACCTGGAAGAAATGTACAGACTTAGAAAAGTTCAATCTTCCAAGACTGAACCAGGAAGAATAGAAATTATGAACAACCCACTTACAAACACTGAAATTGAATCTGTGATCAAAAATATCCCAAAAAAACAAAAGCCCAGGACCAGACGGCTTCAAAGGAGAGTTCTATCAAACATTTAGACAAGAGCTAATACCTATCCTTCTAAAACTCTTATTAAAAATTGCAGAGGAAAGAACACACCCAAACTCATTCTACAAGGCCACCAGCACCCTGATACCAAAACCAGACAAAGACAACACACAAAAAAGGAAACTACACACAAATATCACTGATGAACATAGATGCAAAAATCTTCAACAAAATTTTAGCAGACAGAATTCAGCAACACATCAGAAAGCTCATACACCATGATCAAGTTGGTTTTATTCCAGGAATGCAAGGATTCTTCAATATATGCAAATCAATCCATGTGATACACCATAACAAATTGAAAGATAAAAACCATATGATACTATTAATAGATGCAGAAAAAGCCCTTGACAAAATTCAGCACCCATTTATGATTAAAGCTCTTCAAAAAATGGGCATAGAAGGAACCTACCACAACATAGTAAAGACCCTATATGATAAGCCTACAGCAAACGTTATTCTAAACGGTGAAAAACTGAAAGCATTCCCCCTAAGATCAGGAACAAGACAATGGTGTCCACTTTCACCACTACTATTCTACATAGTTGTGGAAGCCCTAGCTATAGCAATCAGAGAAGAAAAAGAAATAAAAGGAATCTAGGTCAGTAAAGGAGAAGTAAATCTCTCACTGTTTGCAGATGACATGATACTGTACCTAGAAAACCCTAAGGATAGTATCAGAAAATTACTAGATCTAATCAGTGAATCTAGCAAAGTAGCATGATACAAAATCAATACACAGAAATCACTTGCATTTCTATATACTAACAATGAAAAATCAGAAAGAGAAATGCAAGAATCAATCCCATTCCTCACTGCAACAAAAAGAATTAAACATCTAGGAATAAATTTACTTAAGGAAACAAAAGAACTATAAACAGAAAATTATAAGACACTAATGAAAGAAATCAAAGGTGACATAAACATATGGAGAGAGATTTCATGTTCCTGGGTAGGAAGAATCAATATAGTGAGAATGCCTGTACTACCAAACACAATCTACATATTCAAAGTGATCCCTTTCAAATTACCAATGGCATTTTTCACAGAATCAGAACAAAAATTTCATAGTTCATATGGAAACACAAAAGACTCTGAATAGCCAACGCAGTCTTGAGAAACAAGAATGGAGCTGGAGGAATCAACCTCCTGACTTCAGATTATACTACAAAGCTATGGTCATCAAGACAGTATGGTACTGGCACAAAAGCAGAAATATAGACCAATGGAACAAGATAAAAAGCCCAGAAATAAACCCAAGCACCTATGGGCGCCTTATTTTTTACAGAGGAGGCAAGAACATACAATGGAGCAAAGACAGCTTCTTCAATAAATGGCACTGGAAAAATTGGACAGCTACATGTAAAAGAATGAAATTTGAACACTTCCTAACACCATACAGAAAGATAAACTCAAAATGGATTAAAGACCTAAATGTAAGACCAGAAACTATGAAACTGTTAGAGGAAAACATAGGCAGAACACTCCATGACATAAAGCAAGATCCTCTATGACTCACCTAATAGAGCAATGGAAATTAAAAAAAAAAAGTAAACAAGCAGGACCTGTTTTAAACTTAGAAGCTTTTGTGCAGCAAAGGAAACTACAAGCAAGGTGAAAAGACAACCCTCAGAATGGGAGAAAATAATAGTAAATGAAACAACTGACAAAGGATTAATTTCCAAAATATACAAGCAGCTCAATACCAGTAAAACAAACAGTCCAATGAAAAGGTGGGAAGAAGACCTAAAGAAATATTTCTCCAAAGAAGACATACAGATGGCTAACAAACATGTGAAAAGATGCTGAATGTCGCTCATCATTTGAGGAATGCAAATCAAAACTACAATGAGATATCACCTCTCACTGGTCAGAATGGCCATCATCAAAAAGTCTACAAACAATAAATGCTGGAGAGGGTGTGCAGAAAAGGGAACACTCTTGCATTGCTGGTGGGAATGTAAATTGATACAGCCACTATGGAATGCAGTATGGAGATTCCTTAAAAAACTAGGAATAAAACCACCATATGACACAGCAATCCCACTCCTAGGCATATACCCTGAGGAAACCAAAATTGAAAGAGACACATGTATCCAATTGTTCATTGCAGCACTATTTACAATAGCTAGAACATGGAAGCAACCTAGATGTCCACTGACAGGTGAATGGATAAAGAAGTTTTGGTACATATACACAATGGAATATTACTTGGCCATAAAAAGGAGCACATTTGAGTCAGTTCTAAGGAGGTGGATGAACTGACTCAAATCTAAGGAGGTGGATGGGGCTTCCCTGGTGGCTCAGAGGTTAAAGCGTCTGCCTCTGATGCGGGAGACCCAGGTTCGATCCCTGGGTCGGGAAGATCCCCTGGAGAAGGAAATGGCAATCCACTCCAGTATTCTTGCCTGGAGAATCCCATGGGCGGAGAAGCCTAGTAGGTTACAGTCCACGGGGTCGCAAAGAGTCGGACACGACTGAGCGACTTCACCTCACCTCACCTCACCTCAAGGAGGTGGATGAACCTAGAGCCTACTATACAGAGTGAAGTTAGTCAGAAAGTGTAAGATAAATATCATATTCTAACACACACATATATATATAAAGAATCTAGGAAAAGGGTACTGAATATTTATTTACAGGCCAGCAGTGGAGAAACAGACATAGAGAATAGACAAATGGACATGGGGAGAGGGGAGGAGAGGGTGAGATGTATGGAAAGAGTAACATGGAAACTTGCATTACCATATGTAAAATGGATAGCCAACGGGAATTTTCTGTATGGCTCAGGAAACTCAAACATGGGCTCTGTATCAACCTAGCAAGATGGGATGGGGAGGGAGATGGGAGGGAGGTTCAAAAGGGAGGGGATTTATGGATATCTATGGCTGATTCATGTTGAGGTTTGACAGAAAACAACAAAATTCTGTAAAGTAATTATCCTTCAATAAAAATAAATAAGTTTTAAAAAATCTGGAGAGTTTTAAAGTTATTTTTTAAATATAAATTTATTTATTTTAATTGGAGGTTAATTACTTTACAATATTGTATTGGTTTTGCCATACATCAACATGTATCCACCACAGGCATACACATGTTCCCCATCCTGAACCCCCCACCCTCCTCCCTCCCCGTACCATCCCTCTGGGTCATCCCAGTGCACCAGCCCCAAGCATCCAGTATCACTATCTTTTGCCTCTGAATTCTTCCTTAGATTCACTGTCATAAAATATACTCTGTGGTTGCAGCCTTTTACTATTTGGTGATATTTTCTTTGGTGTTACTTGTTCACTTGTGTCCAACTCTCTGAAACCCTATAAGCTGTAGCCCACCAGGCTCCTCTGTTCATGGACGTCTCCAGGACTGAAGTGGGTTGCCATTTCCCCCTCCAGGGGATCTTCCTGACTCAGGGAACAAACCCGGGTCTCCCACTTTGCAGTCAGACTCTTCACCATCTGAGCCACCAGGGTGTATTGTCAATTTTGGTAGATCCTTTGCATACGCTTAAAAAGAATGTTTATTTTCCAGTTGTTAGGTGTAATGTTCTACATATGTTATTGGCATTTATCCTGCTTGGTATTCTCTGATCTTCCTAGATCTGTGTTTTGGCTGTCTGACATTAATTTGAGGAAATCTCAGTCATTATTTTTTCAAATATTTCCTCTGTTCCTTTCTCTCTTTTTTCTCCTTCTGGTATTCCCATTGTGGGTATATCACATCACACCTTTTACAGTTGTCTCACAGTCCTTGGGTATTCTCTTCTCTTCTGTTTTTTTTTTCCACCCCAGTCTTTGTTCTCTGCTTTTCCAGTTTTGAAGTTTCTATTGATACATTGTCAAGCACTTTCCTCAGCCTTGTCTAGCTTACTAGTAAGCCCATCAAAGGCATTCTTCATTCCAGTTAGTGTTTGGGGGTTTTTGTTTTGTTATAGTATTTTTATCTCTAGCATTTCTGTTTGGTTCTTAGGATTCTTAGAAGAATTCTTAGGTTCTTCTTCCTTCTCTCTGTTTACATTACCCATCTTTTGCTGCATGATTTCTACGTTAGCATATTAATAATAATTGCTTTAAATTTCCAGTCTGATAATTTCAAAATTTCTTCATGTCTTGTTCTGATGCTTGCTCTGTCTCTTCACATTGTATTTTTTGCCTTTTTGTATGTCTTATAATTTTTTTTCTTGATAGCCTAACATTATGTACCAGGTAAAAGAAACTGTTATAAATAGGCCTTTAATAATGTGGTGGTGAGGTGTTGGGGAAGAGGAAGAACTCTGTAGCCTATGATGAGGTCTCAGTATTTTACCTCTGAATTTTTAAACTTCACCAGTATTCAGGTTTTTTTTTTTTCTCACTGCTATGTGGGACAGGATGACTGAAGTGGGTTCAGGTTGGGTATTTCCCTTCTCCCATGTGAAATACTAGTGCTGAGTAGGGTATTTTCTAAAATACTAAAAGCTGAGTAGGGTATTTTCTTTCCCCTGGGTCACATGAGTTCTGATACTACCCCAGCAGGTTGATCTCTGGTTAACTAGTTTCCCCTGAGGGCAGGATTTGTTAATATGAACACAGTACCTGAGCATATTCATACTGATTCCCTACCCTTACTGGAAGCACACTGGGATTTTTCTCTGATATTTCCTTTGAGGACCTAGTCAAATTCCTGGAGGTAAAACTTACAAGAGTTTGGGGGAACACCTATAATTTGGTTCCCCTGGAGTTTTTAATTCTCAGAGTTGTCCACACTGAGCCTTCAATATTTTGCTGATTATAGATTAGGTTTTTATACCCTGGTACTGGTTACATTGGTTTTTGCTTGTCAGTCTCTGCTCTGGTAAGCCTTGAATCCCAGTATTTTTCTCTCTGTCTCTCCAGTCTTGGGGGCAATAGTTTGCCCTGTGTTCTCCCCTCTCTTATAGTTCTAAGAAGATTTGTTAATATTTCAGTCTGTTCAGCTTTTTATTTGTTAGGATGAAGTAGTGACTTCATTCTAGGCTCTGTCCTTGAAAAACTGGAAGTCAATATATTGTTAGGTATTTTGGTTTATTCTGCATTTTGAACCATCAGTATACCTTTATTGATATTTTGCTATTTTAAAAAAATATATGTTAATGTCTCTAGCAGAGATAGTGGATTTATCTATTTCTCCTTTCCATTTTGTCAATTTTTTGCTTTATATATTCTAAAGCAATGTTATTAGATGCATCCATATTTAGAACTGTAGTTCATTTAGTTGATTTTACCCTTTAATCATTGTGAAATATCCCTCTGTGTCTCTATTAATATTTCTTGCATTCAAGTCTACTTTATCTCATATAATATAGCCCTATCTAAGACAATCTAAAATATATTTCAGAGTTGGAGATATATATATAAATTAAGATGTTATTGTAGCTGTTATAGCATCCATAAGTCTACCTTTAATTGTGTCTTTTATTTTTCTTGTACAATATAGGAACCTTAAAATACTTTAACTTCATTTACCCTCCCACATTGTGGTTTGTCCTATTGATAGTGTGTATTTCAATTCTATAGAAATTTTAATCCCCATGATACACTATTATTATTTTAAAAGCTAATATTACTTATTGCTGTTGTTTAGTTGCTCTCATATCCAGCTTCTTGCAAGCCCATGGATTGCAGCATACCAGGCTTCCCTGTCCTTCACTATCTCCCAGAGTCTGCTCAAACTCATGTCCATTCAGTCTATGATGCCATCCAACCATCTCATTCTCTGTCACTCTCTTCTCCTCCTGCCCTCAATCTTTCCCAGCAGGGTCTTTTCCAATTAATCAGCTCTTGGCATCAGGCCAAAGTATTGGAGCTTCAGCATCAGTCCTTGCAATGGGTATTCAGGGTTGGTTTCCTTTAGAATTGACTGGTTTGATCACCTTGCTGTCCAAGGGACTCTCAAGAGCCTTCTCCAGCACCACAATTTGAAAGTATCGGTTCTTCAGCGCTCAGCCTTCCTCATGGTCCAATTCTCAGACCCATACATGACTACTGGAAAAACCATAGCTTTGACTAGATGGACCTTTGTGGGCAAAGTGATGTCTCTGCTTTTTAATGGGCTGTCTAGGTTTGTCACAGATTTTCTTCCAAGGAGCAAGCATCTCTTAATTTTATGGCTGCAGTCACTGTCTGCAGTAATCTTGGAGACCAAGAAAGTGAAGTCTCATTGTTTTCATTTTTTCCACATCTGTTTGCCACATTTATTTAACAAGATCTCTCCTCTTCAGTGGGTTCTGAGATCAAGGGTTTTCTCCTTAACACTGTTACTTTGTGGAAATTCGTCTCACTTTTATTAATAACTTCAGTATTTACTTGGCTTATCAATATGTAACTTAAATGTTGACAAATGACCTGAGAGGAAATTATAAACAAAATGCCAACCTCGTGGTATTAGTTTGCTAGGATTGCTATATTAAGGTACCACAAACTGGTTGCTTAACCAATAGAAATTTATTATCTGACAGCTCTGGCTAGAAGTCTAAAATTAAGGTATTGACAGGACCATTCTCCCCCTGAAGATGCTACAAAAGAATAAGATTTAGAAGGGTTTGTAGCACCCGAGGTTGCCATGACTACCAATCCCAAGGACCCTGTGGCCACCTTGGCTGCTGAGCCTGTGATGCTGTTGCTTGTGGATCGTTTCTTTACTCACTGATACAAAGCAGGCCAAGGGAATGGCATTTGCAGAGATGTGGAGAAACAGCAGGATGTCAAAAGAAAACCCTATGAGGACCACTGTATACTATAACACTCTAACCAAACACAGGTCATCATGTTGGCACAGTCTCATTCAGATCTTCAAAGTGGAAAAAACAATTAAAAGAATTTTTTAATCAAATCAGTACTGCAAGAGTACTGGAGTGGGATGCTATTGCCTTCTCCAAGTACCAACCGTAGCAGCCTTCAGAACAAAGTCTCTGAGAAATTTAAATGGGGGACACAGTTTCTCACAGAACTTGCACCTCTGTGTAAGATTTACTGCTCAGGTGGAGAAGAATGTATCATATCTAACTGTGTTAGAGGATGGTTGATGGAAGTGAATGTAAACATTTTCCATAAACCATCTATTCTTCAAGAGAAGCCATCCACCGAAGGCTACATTGCAGTTGTGCTGCCCAAATTTGAAGAAATAAACATAAAACAGGAGGGTTACTGACCCAAGGAGAATATGAAGAAATTATAGTGAAATGCATGAAAGCCACAGCAGCTACCTCATTAGGGGTGAGGACTGAGATGGAATAAAAAGCAACACAGCATCCTTTCCTTATCTGGCCTACTAGTCAGTAGACTAAAGAAGAACGTGCACTGGTGAAGTATACTTCACACCCGATCATCCACAGGGAGGCCTGACCTAGCTTTCCTTCTTTGTCTTGCATAGCAAGCTTGATTCTGTTTTGTCTTCAGCCTCCCAGATCTGCCTGCCCATGGACTCATTCTCTTCTTCTCTTACTTTTCTCTAACAACTGGCAAGGGAGACATGCCAACAAACAAAGCATTTTGAGGAAAATTTGAAAAGACAGCAAAATAAGAATAATTTGCCCGTCATCCTGTTAAAAAAGCGGGGGATAAGTTTTAGGCCTCTCTCTTAGCTTCTGGTAATTCCTTGGTGAGAGGTCGGGCATGTTCCCAATCAAGAAGTCCCGCAGAAAGTCCTGGAGCCCAGCTAAGGCCCAATCAGGAACCGGGGGTGGGTCGACCCTTCGAAGGAGATTGGCGCCATGACCTGGCTCAATCAGATACCCACACGGGACCCTCAAACACCAATCTCCGTTACAGCCCGTACAAACTACCCAATAGAAGAGAAAACTGGTTAACGCGCGAACTCTGAATATAAAACCCCAGCCCTACCCCCACTCTTTGCAGACTCCCTTCCCCCGCTCGCCCACGCTGGGGAGTTCTGCCCGAGAGCGATCGCCCAATAAAGGCCTCTACCCACGGTCCTTAGAGGTGGCTCTTTCTTCCCGCGGCGATCTAACACTTGGCTTGTACCATATCTTCACATGGTACTCTCCCCATGTCTAAATTTCTTCTTTTTGTAAGTACACAGTCCTATTGGTATATCCTTCTCCAGCATGATATCCCTTTACTATTTACATCTGCAAAGACTCAGTTTCCAAATAAGATCACATTCTGAGATACTGGGGGTTGGGACTTCCATATATTAGTCTGGGGAGGGAACATAATTCAACCCATAATATTGAAATCAAAGCACTTGTATTTCCTTCCGTATCTTTGTCTATAAGTCTTAGCTTCCCTTATTGCTCTCCAGTGTCTTTAGGCAGTTTTTGTCAGATTATACTCTGTTTTTATAATTGTTTTCATAGAGAGTGAATGATACTAGCTACTCCATGATTGATTCTATACTAGCTACTTTAAACTTAAAACTTAAGTATAACTAATGCAATTTTAATATAGCATGTGGTTCTTTATTTGAAAATTGAAAGAGTAATACAATGAGTATATCAGGCACATGGTATTCATAGTAACTGGTGAAGAAACAGTTGAAGGATTTCTTGGTTGGAGAAAAGAGCTATTGGAATATAAGGCAAGGAAATTCTGAAAATAATCTACACATGAATCCTGTAGTAACCTATATGTTTAGGGAGTCTATGCAGGATGAACTCACTCTGTTTTCATCATTGTTGTGCTGGAAATTGATTTAACCCTTAGGCAAGCATCTCCTTAGGTGAATTGGTTAACTTCTTGTGATTGGCAATTGGTAACCCCCACCATTTAGCTGCCTAACTCCTCCAACTCTATAAAACCTGGAGCCTTGCTACTGCTGCTGCTGCTGCTGCTAAGTCGCTTTGGTCATGTCCGACTCTGTGAGACCCCATAGAAGGCAGCCCACCAGGCTCCGCCATCTCTGGGATTCTCCAAGCAAGAATACTGGAGTGGGTTGCCATTTCCTTCTCCAATGCATGAAAGTGAAAAGTGAAAGTGAAGTCACTCAATCGTGTCCGACTCTTTGTGACTCTGTGGACTGCAGCGTACCAGGCTCCTCCGTCCATGGGATTTTCCAGGCAAGAGTACTGGAGTGGGGTGCCATTGCCTTCTCTGGAGACTTGCTACCCTCCCATTATTTCCAAGTTTGGTTTCTCTCATCCTGGACTCGACATCACAAATTGTCTTTCAACCTTCTAGCTTTTGATCCTATGTTTCATTATATCAGTTCCCTGGAATCTCCTCATCTCATTCCTTCAATCTGAAGCTCTTGATTTGAGGTTCTATGTGTGATGTTTTCCCTCTTCAGTACAATCTAGATCTCACTAACAGCTACACTGCAGTTGGATAAGTCAAGTAAACATCCACCTTGTGACTGTCCCACATCCCTTTCTTCACTATGACCCTCCAAAGTCAATGTTCCCCCTAGGCTCATCTCAGGCCCACAAGCAGTTCCTAAATTAACTCAAAAAAAAAAAAAAAAACCTGAAGGGTTTAAGCTCCATGCTCATTATCTCTTGGGAAGTCAGTGAATATTATTTATTTGAGTTGATCTCTTTCTTCAAAATAGCATTCTTGTTATGAAAAGAGTTTGTCATGGAGCAATCAATTTTAGCAGGCCCCCACTGGATATAAGACAACTTGGTAAGTGCTCTTTAATTATTCACCTATTCATTTAATGGGCGCTTCCCAGGTGGCGGTAGTGGTAAAGAAACCTCCTGCAGGCATGCAGGAGTAGAGGAGGAAATGGCAACCCACTCCAATATTCTTGCCTGGGAAATCCCATGGACAGAGGAGCCTGGTAGGCTACAGTCCGTGGGGTTGCAAAAGAGTTGGACGTGAGTGAAGCGACTAAGGTGAAGTCGCTCAGTCGTATCCGACTCTTTGCGACCCCGTGGACTGTAGCCTACCAGGCTCCTCCGTCCATGGGATTCTCCAGGCAAGAATACTGGAGTGGGTTGCCATTTCCTAGCATGCATTCATTTAACAACTATTGATTGAGTGCCCAAGCTTCTGGAGTGATAACAATGGTGAAAAAAATAGTTGTGTTCTTGACCAATGGAGTTCATAGTCCAGTTAAGAGAAAGATATTATTTAAGTAATTCAGAAATGTAAAAATGGAACTGAAGTAAACGGAAAGAAGGAGAGAAGCATGGAGTTCTGTGTCCATTTAAGCAAAGACCCAGTGTTCTCTTTCAGTCAAGTCAGGGCTTTTAAACTCCATCGTAGGACTAGTGTCAAAACAGGCTTGGTGCAGTGGTTCTCAATCCCAGAAGTGTATTAGAATTACATATGGATTATGTGCTCAGCTGTGTCCAACTCTTTGCAACCCCGTGGACTGTGGCCCACCAGGCTCCTCTGTCCATGGAATTTTCCAGGCAAGAATACTGGAGTGAGCTACCTTTTCCTTCTTCAGAATTGCAAGAAGTGCTTTAAAAAAAAAAGAAGAAGAAGAAGTCAAGGCTTCACTCCAGACTGATAAATTAGACTCTGAGAATGGGATCTGGCATTAGCTGTTTTAAAAAATAAATATCTGCAAGGATAGTAACATACAGGCTGAGTAGAGATTTCCTTCTCTTTGGAAACGAAAGGATCCCAGATGCTTAGCTTCATGGTTTATCACCTTTTCTCTCATCTGCCCTTCTGTTTTTGCCTGACCTCCTGTTTTTAGTAATGGGAATCTTGTTTGCTTCCCTTTGTTTCCAACCAGAACAGTGACCTCAGGTCCAACATCTGGGCCCTGGCTCATAGGCCCCACCCTAGCAACATGAAGTTCAGGTAACTTATCAGGACTCAGGTCTTCTGAGGGGCCATGCGGTTGTGACAAATAGTCATCCCCTTCACCTGGGGCATGAGCTGCCAAAGTAACATTTTTTTATTTTCATATAGAATCACATAAAAGAAAGAGGGAGGTAGGAAAGGTCTAGGAAGTGGGAAGTGGGGTCTAAGAATTCTCTGAGAGGTATGGCCACCCCCTGAACCCCCTATAATATTCTCCAGGCAGCAAAGTGATTGGCTACTGCAGGACACAAGCCCAGTGTCACAGTAGCCCTGAGCTTCCAAGTCCAAAAGGCACTCAGACCCACAAGGACCAAAACACCTGCATTCTATTCTCTGGTGAGTCTTTCCCACTCCTAGGAAAAATATGACTCTTCCTCTTGCCCCTCCCCCAGGTACCTCAAACTCTGCTTAACTTACCCTCTCAGATGGCTCCCAGAACAGTTTATTTCACTTAATGTGTTAGTGCTTGCTGTGTATGAGTTTCTGCTTCACATCTCTGTGAGTTCTCTGTTATGCATATGTGCATCCTAAATCGCTTCAGTCATGTCCATTTGCAACCCTATGGACTATAGATAAAACCCCCAACACACGTCTAATTTTCAGCAAAGTTGACTCCATGCTAAAACTATAAAATAATAACAGCCATTCTGTAAAAAGAATATACTAACACACTAAGCATATGCATCAATTGTTAAGATGTGCCCCAATTTCTCAAATATTTACAATTTTTAAAATTGTGGCTAAAAATCAAAGAAATATGGTACCTGCAAATTTTTCTCCCAAGGTATTATTTTGAATTATTGTTTATAAACAGTTTATCATAGATAACATTTGCTGAATATGATAATTTGAGTTTTGAATTAAGTAACCTTTAGTTGCTGGACAATAATTATCTGGTTGAAGTCAATACATAAACTCAAATGATCACTGTAGAGAAAAGTATTTACCTTTTTAGCTTTGTTTGTAAGTATCTAAATCATTCAGAAGTCAGATCTAATCTTTAAGATCACTGTCAAAACAAAACTTGTCAAAATTCTGCAAGATAATGATAATTTGTTTTTCCTTTTGTTTCTCTATCTCTTCTTTTGATTTTCAAAATTTTGTTTCATTGGCTAGAATTCTCAGAGCAATGTTAAGTAATAATGCTTAATCGAGGTTACCTTCATCTTTCCCTGATTTTGATAGAAATTAACCTAGTGATTAATCATTAAACACAACACTGGTGGTTGGTTTGAATAGCATTTTATTATTTTGCAGAAATATATATCTACTTCTAGTTTACATAGAAAGTTAAAAAGTCAAAAGGTAAGCAAAGTTTAATCCCATGCCTTTTTTGGTATCTATATAGATCATACATTTTTTCTTATTTAACATAATTAACACCATATAACACTAAATATCTAAATATTAAATTACCTGGAATTTATCATTGTAAAAAGGGAAATCAAAGCATAGTACTATTTTATAAAGTGAATTATTTGTTTTATGAATTGCCTGTGACAAGTTTCTGAACCCAGGCAGCCAGTCACTATAAGCCAGCATGTGGTTGGCATCTCAGGGCTTAGAGACTAATTATAATAATGCCAGCCTAAGCAGGACACCATTAGGAGGTCAGACCTGCCAGAAGAAATCAATTATAGGAGATGAACCTTGTTTGGATGTGTTTTGTGCCATTGCCCCCTTGGAGGGCCACGATCTTGCTTCCTGGTGCAAAGATCATGAGTGCCAGAACCTGTCATTTGTACGCCACTTGGCACTGACCGCCCCAAACCCCAGTCATCTTCAACTTTTTGTTCAGTAAAGAATTAATGATGAGACATGGAGATGATGTGGAGATAAGGGCTCCTCTTTATGGAGACACTCACTCCAGCCAAAAGAGCAGATTGTAGACAAATTCAATAACCCTCTGGCAGAAAGAAGGCACATTGAACATTTGCACACATGTTCTCTGAGATCGCACACATACTCATACACTTATACCCTTCCCCTTACATTAGCAGATTTGTTGAATACAGTGAGGGCTTAATACAGGCTTTATTCATGAAGGAGTGAATGAATAAGAGAACTCAGTGGTCCAAGTATATCATTGTACTCATCCACATACACATATATTAATGTTGACGCATAAATACACAAGCAAATGGGAGAACATTGTCTCCACAGCTCGCCACACACATCAATTGCTGTCATGGTGCCCTCCAAGCTGCCATGCAGCCCTCCCAGAAATCTCACAGTTACAGTTTTGAGCCTTAATTCCAAGGCTCAAAAGTCTAGATCCAAACTGGGTTTAGCCACAGACAGATTTATTGCTGGATACAATAGGAGGTCCAGAAATAGAGTTCCAAGATTGATTGATCTGAATACTGTCAACAAGGACTGAATTTCATCCTGTCACCGCCCCCCTGCCACTTGCAGAATCATCTTCACTCTGAGCCTCGTTTCCTTTGTGGGTGCAGGATGATCCCCAGGAGCAATCAGGGCTATACACATCACATAGTTCTTATCCAGGGAGAGAAGGCAAGAAGCTTCTCTAGGCTTTCTCAAGAATTGGAAGAACTTTATAAAAGTTAATGGTAAACTTCTTCCTGCACACCAATGACCATAGATAGGGTAGAACTTTTTCCTGAAATGAGAATTTGGGATTGTACTTATATCAAGCAGTCTAATCTCTTGAGACAAGAGCCACAGTGATGGAAAGATGCTGGAGAGTCCAGCATGAGAATGACAACAGTCTGGAAGCAATCTGTAGTACTAGCTTCCAGCACCAGCCTCACATGTGGCAAGAGGTGACAGGTACAGGGTAGAGATTTGTACTCAGCTCTGTATGGCTCAGCTGAAATCACACCAGTGAGGCACATAGACACAGTGCTGCCCTCATAGACACAAGAAGAGCAGCACTGACTGGTCCAATTAGACTTTATCATTTCTTTTCCTCCTGGGGCTTCCCTGGTGGCTCAGACAGTAAAGAATCTGCCTGCAATGCAGGAGACCTGGGTTAGATCCCTGGGTCAAGATGATCCCTTGGAGAAGGAAAGGACAACCTACTCCTATATTCTTGCATGGACAGAGGAGCCTGGTGGGGTATAGTCCATGGGATCGCAAAGAGTCAGACACGACTGAGCAACTAACACTTTTCACTTTCTGTGCTTCAGTCAGATAGTTCAGTAGCTCAGTCATGTCTGACTCTTTGTGACCCTGTGAACCACAGCTCGCCAGACCTCCTTGTCCATCACCAACTCCCGGAGTCCACCCAAACCCATGTCCATTGACTCGGTGATGCTATCCAACTGTCTCATCCTCTGTTGTCCCCTTCTCCTCCTGCCCTCAATCCCTCCCAGCATCAGGGTCTTTTCCAATAAGTCAGCTTTTCTCATTAAGTGGCCAAAGTATTAGAGTTTCAGCTTCAACATCAGTCCTTCCATTGATCACCCAGGACTGGTCTCCTTTAAGATGGACTGGTTGGATCTCCTTGCAGTCGAAGGGACTCTCAAGAGTCTTCTCCAACACCACAGTTCAAAAGCATCAATTCTTTGGTGCTCAGCTTTCTTTATAGTCCAACTCTCACATCCATACATGACCACTGGAAAGACCGTAGCCTTGACTAGATGGACCTTTGTTGGCAAAGTAATGTCTCTGCTTTTGAATATGCTGTCTAGGTTGGTCATAACTTTCCTTCTAAGGAGTAAGCATCTTTTAATTTCATGGCTGCAATCACCATCTCCAGTGATTTTGGAGCCCCAAAAAATAAAGTCTGACACTGTTTCCACTGTTTCCCCATCTATTTCCCATGAAGTGATGGGACCAGATGCCATGATCTTCATTTTCTGAATGTTGAGCTTTAAGCCAACTTTTTCACTCTCCTCTTTCACTTTCATCAAGAGGCTCTTTAGTTCTTCTTCCCTTTCTGCCATAAGGGTGGTGTCATCTGCATATCTGAGGTTATTGATATTTCTCCCAGCAATCTTGATTCCAGCTTGTGCTTCCTCCAGTCCAGCATTTCTCATGATGTACTCTGCATATAAGTTAAATAAGTAGGGTGACAATGTACAGCCTTGACGTATTCCTTTTCTGTTCCATGTCCAGTTCTAACTGTTGCTTCCTGACCTGCACACAGGTTTCTCAAGAGGCAGGTCAGGTGGTCTGGTATTCCTATCTCTTTCAGAATTTTCCACAGTTTATTGTGATCCACACAGTCAAAGTCTTTGAGGCTGCTGAATAAAGATCAGAGTCCCACATGTGTGGTGAATATGAAGTTCAAAGTTATGCCTTGCATTCTTCTTTTTTCTCCACGCCCACTGTTTCCACTTGCAGAAAAAGAAATTAAAACAGTGATTTGGGTACTGACTTGTATTAGCCCCTTGTTATTGCCTCAACCAGAAAGCAGGGTAGTTCCCTTGACCAAGGAGCAGGTTGGTGTGTAAGTGTGAGTGCGTATGTCTGTGTGTATGAGTCTGTGTGAATGTCTTTGCATGTCTGTGTGAGTGTGTTGGTGTAAATGTGTGTTCATGTGTGTGTTTACATGTCGTGTATGTGTGTGATATGCACACATACAAGAATTTGAAAATCAAGCCTTTGGCTGGTTGGTGTAAAGCACAGGGTATGGAGACCCTGAAAAGAGAAGGCCCTCTAGACAAAAAACAGCTTAAGTGGCAGGGCCTCAGCTTTTCAATTTTTTCTTTTTTTCACCAGTTTTATTGAAATATAATTCACATACCATACAATTAATCCAATTGTATTTATTGAATGTAAAATTCAATGGCTTCTAGTACAATCACAGTTGTGTATCCATCACTACAGTCAATTCTAGAATATTTTCATTACCCCAAAAAGAAACCTCTTACCCATCATTCTCCAATCCTGCTGACCCCCTCAGCTCTAGGCAGTCATTAATCTTTAGATTTTCCTATGCTGAGGATTTTATATAAATGGGATCATCCAATATGTAGTTCTTTGCTACTGGCATCTTACATTTAGCATGTTTTCAAGGTTCATCCATGTTATAACATGAATTGGTACTTCATTCCATTCTATGGCTGAACAATAATCCATTATATGGACACACCACAATTTTATGTATTCATTAATTTGCTGATGGTTGTTTGGATTGCCTTCATTTGGGGGCTGTTATGAATAATGCTGCTGTGAACTCTCATGTACCAATTTTCATAAGGGTAGATATTGCCATTTCTCTTGGGTATGTACCTAGGAGTAACATTGTTGGATCACATGGTAAAAACACTTGACCATTTGTGGAACTGCTGGACTGTTTCCCAAAGCTGCTTTGCCACTAAACATTCAGGAGTATAAGAGGATCTCGGTTTTTTCACGTTCTCGTCACACTTGTTTGTGTCTGTCTGAATACAGTCATCTTAGTAGGTGTGAAGGAGTATCTCACTGTGGTTTTAATTTGCATTTCCATGGTGGCTAATGATGCTGTTCATTTTTTTTTATGTGCTCATTGGAAATTTGCATATCTTACTTGAAGAAATGTCTGTTCATAATCTAGTGCCCATTTTTCTGGTTGTATCGATATACAATTGATCTACAATCAGTATACATTTAAAATGTACAGTAAAATTGTTTGTCCTATATATATTGTGAAATGATTACCATGGTAAGTTTAGTTAGTGTTCATTTTAGAGACAATAAAAAGAAAATGATATTTTTCTTTGTGATAAGAACTCAGGATACAGTCTCTTAACAACTTAACTATAGTCATCATGTAGTACAGTACTTTCCTAGGACTTATTTATCTTATAGCTGGAAGCTTGTTCCTTTAAACCAGCTCTCTTCAATTAACCCTCACCTTCTCTTCTGGCAAGCACAAATATAATCTTCTATTCCATGATTTTTTAAATATTAGATTCCTCATATAAGTGAGCTCATATAGTAATTGTCTGTCTCTGTCTGACTTATTTCACCCAGCATAAGGCCTTCAAGGTCCATCTCTGTTGTAAATGGCAAGGTTTCCCTTAAGGTTTTTTTGTTTGTTTTGTTTCATTTGTTTTTATTCCTTTCTTTTCTAATGGTATTACATTGTGTGTGTATTACACACACATAATATTACATTGTGTGTGCCATGACTTCTTTATCTGTTCATCTACTGATGAATATTTAGGTGTGTTGCTTCCACAACTTTACTGTAAATAATGTTACTACAAACATGAGGTGCAGAGATGCTTTTCAAGTCAGTATTTTTGCTTCCTTTTGATATATTCCCAGAAGTGTACTGCTGGATCATATGCTAGTTCTATTTTTAATTTTTTGAGAAATTTTCATAATGCTTTCCATAGTGGCTAAATCAGTTTTCAAAAGGTTTCCTTTTCCCCATATCCCCATAAGCATTTGTTATTGCTCATGCTTTTGATGTAGGCCATTCTAACAAGTGTGGGGGTAATATATCACTGTGGTTTTAATTTTCAGTCTCTATTAATAATGTTGACTTTTTTATGCACATGTTGACCATTAGTATATCTTCTTTGGAAAAAATGTCTATCTAGGTCTTTTGCCCATTTTTATAGGAATTTTTGCCTAATTATTGAGTAGTAATATGTGTGTGTATTCAGTAGTGTCTGACCTCTTTGCGATCCCATGGACTGTAGCCTGCCAAGCTCCTCTCTCCATGGGATTTCCTAGGCAAGAATACAGCAGTGGGCTGCTATTTCCTACTCCAGGGAATCTTCCTGACCAAGGCATCAAACCCAAGTTTCCTGGGCCTCCTGCATTGGAAGGCAGATTCTTTACCACTGAGCCATCAGGGAAGTCCGATTTGAGTGATTAGCTTTTTTAAAAATATTCTATACAAAAGTCTTTTATCAGATATGCAATTTGTAAAATTTTCTCCCATTCTACAGGTTGTATTTTCACCTTACGTATGAGGAGGACTTACAAATAGCTGAGAAAAGAAGAGAAGCTAAAGGCAAAGTAGAAAAAGAAAGATATACTCATTTGAATGCAGAGTTCCAAAGAATAGCAAGGAGATATAAGAAAACGTTCCGCAGTGATCAATGCAAAGAAATAGAGGAAAACAATAGAATGGGAAAGACTAGAGATCTCTTCAAGAAAATTAGAGATACCAAAGGAAACTTTCATGCAAAGATAGGCACAATAAGGGAAAGAAATGGTATGGACCTAACAGAAGCAGAAGATATTAGGAAGAGGTGGTAAGAATATACAGAAGAACTATACAAAAAAGATCTTTATGACCAATATAACCATGATGGTGTGATCACTCACCTAGAGCCAGACATTCTGGAATGTAAAGCCAAGTGGGCCTTAGGAAGTATCACTAAGAACAAAGCTTGTGGAGGTGATGGAATTCCAGTTGAGCTATTTCAAATCCTAAAAGATGATGATGGGAAAGTGCTGCACTCAATATGCCAGCAAATTTGGAAAACTCAGCAGTGGCCACAGGACTGGAAAAGGTCAGTTTTCATTCCAATCCCAAAGAAAGGCAATGCCAAAGAATGTTCAAACTACAGCATGATTGCACTCATCTCACAGGCTGGCAAAGTAATGCTCAAAATTCTCCAAGCCAGGCTTCAACAGTAAGTGAAGTGTGAACTTCCAGATGTTCAAGCTGGATTCAGAAAAGGCAAAGGAACCAGAGATCAAACTGCCAACATCCACTGGATCATCCAAAACACAAGAGAGTTCCAGAAAACATCTACTTCTGCTTTATTGATTACGCCAAAACCTTTGACTGTGTGGATCACAATAAACTGTGGAAATTTTTTCAAGAGGTGGGAATACCAGACCACTTTACTTGCCTCCTAAGAAATCTGTATGAGGTCAAGAAGCAACAGTTAGAATCAGACATGGAACAACTGACTGGTTCCAAATAGGAAAAGGAGTACATCAAGGCTGTATGTTGGCATCCTACTTATTTAACTTACATGCAAAGTGCATCATATGAAAACCTGGGGTGGATAAAGCACAAGCTGGAATCAAGATTGCCAGGAGAAATATCAATACCCTGAGATATGCAGATGACACCACCCTTATGGCAGAAAGTGAAGATTTAAAGAGCCTCTTGATGAAGGTGAAAGAGGAGAGCGAAAAAGTTGGCTTAAAACTCAACATTCAGAAAACGAAGATTATGGCATCTGGTCCCATCACTTCATGGGAAATAGATGGGGAAACAGTGGAAACAGTGTCAGACTTTATTTGGAGGGGGGCTCCAAAAATCACTGCAGATGGTGACTGCAGCCATGAAATTAGAAGACGCTTACTCCTTGGAAGAAAAGTTATGTCCAACCTAGATAGCATTTTCAAAAGCAGAGACATTACTTTGCCAACTAAGGTCCGTCTAGTCAAGGCTATGGTTTTTCCTGTGGTCATGTATGGATGTGAGAGTTGGACTGTGAAGAAGGCTGAGCGCCGAAGAACATAACTTAGTGACTAAATAACAACAGTGTTATCTGAGATGGGTTCCAATTTCATTCTTTTGCATACAGATGTCCCATAACCCCAGTATACTTTGTTGAAAGAAAAATTCTCTTTCAATTGAATTGTGTTGATATCCTTGTTGAAAATTATTTGTAAGTGTTAAGATTTATTTATATACTCTCAATTCTATTTCATTAGTCCATGTGGTTATCCTTAAGCCAGTATCATGCTATCTTGATTACTGTAGTTTTATAGTAAGTTTTAAAATTTGAAAGTGTAAAATTTCCAACTTTTTTCTTCTTTTTCAATATTTCTTCTGCTCCTCTGAGTTCTTAAAATTTCCATATGAATTTTAGGTTTCAGTTTGTCAATCTACGTATAAGAGTCAGCTGGAATTCTGATAAGAAACTGCCTTGAATCTATAGATCAATTTAGGGAGTTATCTTAACCATATTGTCTTTTAATCCATGAACATGGAATGTTTTTCCATTTATTCAGGTCTTCTTTACTCTCTTTTATCAATATTTTGTAGTTTCCAAAGTATAAATGTTGTACTCCTTTTGTTAAATTTATTCCCAAATATTTTATTCCTTTTGATGTTATTGTAAGTTGACCTGTTTTTTAAATTTCGTTGACTATTTGCTGATTGTTACTGCCTTTCCAGGTGGTGCAGTGGTAAAGAACCCACCTGTAATGCAGGAAACACAGGAGAGTTGAATTTGATCCCTGGATCGGGAAGATCCCCCGGAGTAGGAAACAGCAACCCAGCCTAAGTATTATTGCCCAGAAAATTCCATGGACAGAGGAGCCTCGCATGCTACAGTCCATGGGGTCACAAAGAGTCAGATACAACTGAGCGGCTGAACACTGTATAGAATTACAGTTGATTTTTGCATATTGATCTTGTTTCCTCAACCTTGTTGAACTTGTTTATTAATTCTAGTAGATTTTTAATGACTTTGGTCTGTCTTTATTTGTTGTTCTTTACAGTAATTCTCCTCTTTCAAGGTATATAACAAATTCAACTTTAAAAAAATACAAAAATTTACATGTGTGGTTCAACTGTTCTGTCCGAATTCTTGATGCTCCTCAAGTTTGCTAAGTGAATATTGCTTTTATGTACAGATAATAAAACTAAACTTAGAAAATTTGGGTAATTTTCTTAAGACCAAAAGGTCAAAACAAAGATTTTTTTCTATTTTTTTTGTAGAGCATGTGAGAGATGAAGATTCATCACCTTTCCTTATATCATGTCGGTTCCTAGGCTTGCGCGCACGCGCACACACACACACATACACAAACACACTGAGGTTCATGTTTTTTGTTAGATCTGTGCCACTGGGAATGTGTTCTCTGTTTGACTTCCTACCAGTCAGTACTGATGCACTTGTTAACTATGTTGTCAAATGATGTGCATAGCTTTAGAGTAAATTTCAATCCTTTTTATTACCATTTACAAATGGAGAACTAAGAAGAAGGTGTGTTTTGCCCAAGGTTACATAGAAAATAGTGGTAGAAGAATTGTCCTGGCCATGTCCATCTTTAGTCCATGTCTGGACTAAAGTCTGTAGCCTTTTTCTTTTGCTAGATCTAGAAATTGTCCCTCATACCATCTCAGAGATAAAATTGTAAAGGGAAATGTATAATCAAACAGCTGAATTCCCTAACAATGACTGAGAAAGACTAACACTCATCTATTTGGGACAAGACTTAATTCATATAATAATTATTTCAGCAAATACTTATTGAATTCCTACTATGCTACTATACACCAGGTCACGAGTTAAGGGGACACAAAAGGGATACAAAGGTAAAGATATAACCCTTGTTCTCTACAAGTTTACAGCACAGTGGGAGATAAAGACAAGCTGACTATTTGTATACTGCTTGACAAGGTCTGGAAACTATAGGAAAATGTCCATCACTCATGTGTCAGGGCAGAGAATGATTTGATTCTTGGAGGGGAATATATGTAAACTGAAGTTAGAAGTATAAAACAAAACAAAGGAAGTATAAGAAGGAGTGAGAAAGGCTAAAGAGAGTAAATATAGCAGTAGGTAACATTTTGAGAAAGCATGACACATTGGAGAGCTTGGAGCCATTCAGCACAGCTGGAACAGGAGAGTAAAGGGCAGTGTATGGGTAAGCACTGTGCACTCTATGTTTAGATCATTGCCTGGCGTGTATTACTCTCTCCATAAATATGTATTGCGTGAATGAACATGTGATGGAGGTGTGTCTGGAGAAGGCAGGAATCAGATCAGGAAGGATCATATACAACAATACGGCAAGTTTGAATTTTATTCTAAAGATACTAAGCCATAATGGATTTTCATCTGGAGATTGCTTTTGTCAGATCTGCTCTCTGGAAATGTGGAAAATGGATTGGAGTTGGACAAGCTTGTGTATGATGAGAAGGTTGTTATAAAAACTTGGGTGAGAACAAAGGAATGGGAAAAATGGAGGAGGAGAAAAGATGCTGATTGTAGAGAGTAAGAAAGTATTTAGCACTTGCTATTTGGATTGGAAGGGTGGGCAGAGAAGTGGAAGGAGAGAAAGGTTTCCACTGAAGTTTCTTCTAATTTGGAAATTCTCTGGACCTTGATAATCTTAAGGCCCATGCAGTCAGTGTGGACTTTCTGGGCAGAGGGATTTATTGGGAGAGTTTTGTTAACAGAAAGGTGAATCAAGAGTTGAGAACAATTGTCTGGAATTCAGAAAACCTGACTCAACTCAACTAGTTGGGTGGGGGTGGGGGAGTCAATTCACATCTCAGAGCATCTCACCAAAAATGAGAATGAAGCATGGTAAACTAATAATGATGGCAAAGAAATATTTCGCCTCCAGCTGCTTCTTACTCCAGGGAGTGGCTTGGAAAGCAGCTCTTCCTTTCTCCTATCCACATTTCTTGCTGTATTCTTAATCTAAACATTATTGATTGTTCTCTTTGGCCTAAATGATTTCTTAGTGTTCATTCTACTTCTTGTATAATATTCAATTCTACTTCCTGGCTTATGTTTGATATTCAACTTAAGCTGTTTAAGAAATTCAAGTGTCATTCACTTTGGCTTTGAGGGAGACATTCCTAATTGGGGATACATCTGCTCCCACTGTGGGGTTCAAGGTATCTTATATTTTGATTATTTGAGGTCTGATCCTTGTTTACCATCAGGCTCACATTATATAATATTTATATCGGTGATCAATGGAATCTTCCCATTAAGTAAATAGGAATTAAAGGGGAAAGTGAAAGTGTTAGTCCGTCAATTGTGTACAACTCTTTACAATCTCTTGGACTATAGCCTTCCAGACTCCTCTGTCCATGGAATTCTCCGGGCTGGCTATTGGAATAAGTTGCCATTCCCTTCCCCAGGGGATCTTTCTGGCCCAGGATCAAGCCTGGGTTTCTTGCATTGCAGGCAGATTTTTTATCATCTGAGCCACCCAGGAAGCCCTAATAGGAATATAGTTTCCCAAATGTAAAGGGAAGCCTGTTTCCTTTTCTCTTTCATGTATCCTTTTCATGTAATAAGTGCTATTGGCTGAGACAAAACAAAAGTCTCTAACAATTCATCTATATTACCTGAGATTTTACTTAAAGATGAAAATCAAATACAGGCAATAGATGGAATATACAAGATAGAAATTTTAGGTCAGATATATCTCGATCAGGAATAGAACAATGGCTTTTAGTTTGTTACAGATTGTGTAGCTGTTCCTGATTTTATAAAATGTGAGCCTTTCATCTAGAAAATCCTTTTTTATATTTGGAACAAATGATAAATCCTTTGTGGTTTAACATGTTATTTGCTATCCACTTTACACCTTTTCTCACCTTTGGGAATGCTTCCAGATAGACATACGCATGGAATAATGGGGGAAATCTGAAGAAGAAAGACACCAAAGCACGTTTTTCAAATCACCTTCGGCATTTACTGATGAGGTGGCTTAATAGGAAGGTGAAAGCTTTGCTAACCTGATCTCCATTTTCTCAATAAAATAAACAGGAGATGAGCTTGGGTAGCTGAGAGTATTTAATTACTGCAGAGCTCTCAATGCTTATCTTAAAAAAAAAAAAAAGCCAATGTGATTCAGAAGATTTTTCTAAAAAATATTCCCTTTTATATATAGAAGCAGATAATTTTAACAAAAGAAAACAAAATTGTTTACAATGCAGTGTTGCTTAGCCAAAAAATATTTATTTTCTTCTCTGTGACCCTCAGTTCAGGAGAGCTCTCATCCTAGCTTCTCCTACTGTGTATCTTTGTACCTCTCGGTGGATCTTTGGGCTTCACTTTCTTTTTCTGCCTACTATATACCATGTGCTTTACATACACTCTCATTAAGCTAATACTGTGAAACAAAATATTAAGTCCTTTTCAGATCTGCTCCTACCTCTGCTTTCTTTCCTCAAGTAAGGAGAGACGTAGAAATGCACCATCCAATACTTAGGCTTGAATCAGGTTCACCACTTTTTACCCTCCTTCAAGTTACCTAATATGTATATGAGCCTAAGCTTTCCTAGGCGTATATAGCAGTTTTTCATGCTTGAGCCTAATTCATTCTCACTCTAGGAGATGAAGTGATTAGAATGTGTCTGGAAAGATCCACTAGTTGAAGGGGGAAAATTCTGTCTTCAGTAGCCTTCCCTCAGACAGACCTCTGAATAGCATAGAACTTACATTTCTTTCTTTTTCTTATTTATATTTCACTTTATCTGGAAAAGAGCTAGCTTTGCCAGTCAGTTGTTGGGCAGGGAAATAGGACTTTCTGTATGGATGGAAAAATTTTAATGAACCAGCACATTTTCCCTAGTAAGTTATAGTAAACATTATTGGCTACTAAACCAACATCGATTGTTTCCAAATAGTACATTTATTCAGATTTCCATGTTTAACTATGTGGCCATGTGATTTAGGAGAGCTAGAGAGTGTCTTCCCTGGTGGCTCTGAGGTTAAAGCATCTGCCTCCAATGCGGGAGACCCGGGTTCGATCCCTGGGTTGGGAAGATCCCCTGGAGAAGGAAATGGCAACCCACTCCAGTGTTCTTGCCTGGAGAATCCCATGAACGGAGAAGCCTGGTAGGCTACAGTCCACGGGGTCACAAAGAGTTGGACACGACTGAGCGACTTCACTTACTCACTCAGACTCCATTCTCTTGTGTGAATGCTGATTGGTCTAAGCTAGTTATTTTAACATCTTATTCTTTTGCTGATTGGCATGAGCATGAAAAAGACAGATACTTTAGGTCAATGGGTCATAGGGAGATATTTATGGGGACTTCTCATGATAATGAGACGATAAATAATGGAGTGAACATGCTGAAGATGAT
Organism: Cephalophus harveyi; assembly: GCA_006410635.1. NCBI lineage: Eukaryota > Metazoa > Chordata > Mammalia > Artiodactyla > Bovidae > Cephalophus > Cephalophus harveyi. Next base: position 159,927 of record SJYT01056970.1, read on the forward strand.
AGAAAAGACATGTACCAAGAACTTAGGTCACGAAGCTATCACTTTACTACTGAATCAACTAATCTCAAGGGCTAATGCATGTTCTTTATTAAGCCACTTGATGGAGTTTTCAATTATGTCAACTGAAAGTTATGAGTTGCCTGGTCACCTCCTTTACCTGTAGAAATGAAGGAGTAGCTTATTTCCCTGTTAAAGCTCCCAGGCAATTAGCTGCTGGGAAATCAAAGAGGTGAGTGACATGAAATGTAGAGTAAGTGGTCCAGGTGTGAGGAGTCTAGGAGGTCTACCTATGAGTTTCTTTAGGTAAAACTGGAATAAAATTCATGACAGGACAAACCACCACACTCATGGGATGGGGTCAGTAGTAGTTTGAGATAATGTTTTATCTCCTCATACAATTCAGAATTAGATACATTTGGTTTAAATCACTATTCCTCAATTTCTTTAAGCAAGTGGTTTTTAAGTTTATTCTTCAGAAAAACAACAACAAAAATAATAATATCCCATAGGATGGTTTTGACAGTTGTGATAAAACAAAAGTAATTGTCTTCCTCGGTGGCTCAGTGGGAAAGCATCTGCCTGCCAACGCAGGAGACGTGGGTTCAATCTCTGGGTCAGGAAGATGTCCTGGAGAGGAAAATGACAACTCACTTCAGTATTCTTGCCTGAGAAATCCTGTGGACAGAGGAGACTGGTAGGCTACAGTCCAGGGGATCATAAAAGGATCCAACACAAGTTAGCAACTAAAAAACAATACAAAAGTAATAGCATAGTGTTCAGCACATAAAAATATCCAATACTTGTTAGTTATTCCCACCACCATCATCGTCATCCTAAAGTTGAAATGAAACTTATACCCACAAATAGGCAATGTTGGTGAACAATTTCTTGAAATGTGGTAAATTAATAGTTCTATTTCTGTGAATAATGATTTGTCTCCTCCAATAATAAATACGGTAACGATAATGACTATACTTTATTAAAAGCTCACTATGTACTGGATATTGTATTAAGCATCATTTGTGCATTATCTCATTAAAACCTCCTAACAAGTCTTTGAGGTAGTTATGATGACTACTAACACCATACCTGTTGTCAAGATGAGGAAACAGACACAAAGGAGAAGTAACTGTCCTAAGTTAAGGCTAGTGAAGTGCCAGAGCCAGGGTTGAACCAAGGCAGTCAGGATTTGGAGGGTGTAATTTAAAAACATTATGCTTTCTAGTTTATGCAGCTCAATACCAGAAAAACAATTCAATAAAAAAGTGGGCAGAAAACCTAAACAGTCATTTCTCAAAAGATATACAGATGGCTAATAAACACATGAAAAGATACTCAGCAATGTTCATTAGTGTGTGTGTGCGCTCAGACAAGTCCAAGTCCAACTCTTTGCAACCCCATAGATCTAGCCCACCAGGCTCCTCTGTCTATGGGATTTTCTAGGCAGGAATACTGGAGTGGGTTGTCATTTCCTTCTCCAGGAGTTCTTCCTGACCCAGGGATTGAATGGGAGTCTCTTGCATCTCCTACACTGGCAGGTGGTTTCTTTACCACTGAGCCACCTGGGAAACCCTTAGTAGAGAACTGCAAATCGAAACTACAGTGAGCTCACACTGGTCAGAATGGCCACCATCAAAAAATCTGCAAACAATAAATGCTGGAGAAAGCATGGAGAAAAGGGAACCCTCTTGCTTTGTTGGGGGGAATGTAAATTGATGCAGCCACTATGAAATGCGGTATGGAGATTCCTTGAAAAACTAGGAATAAAACTAGTGAATAGTACAGGTGTTAAAAACCATGAAGGGTCTAAGATATAACCGGACTTGTAAGCTATCATTAACCTGCTTCCATTTCTGGGATGCTGGTAGAAGATGCTAGTTTCCTGGCTTAGAATCAAAGCTCATTGTATTAATGAGAGCAATAAATAGCTGAAGTATCAGTGTTTTTGTACCAATTTTACAGAGTGCTACAGAGAGGGACAAATGATATCCGTACACAGAGTGGGTGGAATTACAGGAGATAAACTCTGAGTTTAGGGTACCTGAATCTTTTACAATGGGTAGTAAACATGCCTACCCTTAACTTGGAGGGAAGAAGACATAGTCTTTATCTTCCAAGACCATATAAACATCCTTGAAAGACAGTCCAAAACAAATGGATGTCAATGCCTTCCGCACAAGATATGGAGAAACTCAAGATACCAACAATTATTACTCTTATTTTACAAATGAGAAGGGTAAGGCCCAAATTGATGTAAGTTGCCCATGGTTACATGGCCAGGTTTTAATTTCCACCCTGCTTTTTTTTTTTTTGCTCTGTGACCTGCTTAATTTATGTACCCTGACTATTCTGCCTTCTTACTATCTTTACTAAGTCATCTCCTCCCCTTTCCCACTTGCTTTTATCAACCTGTACCACTTCTTTCCTGGATCATTGTACCAGCTTCTAACTGCCCTACTCTTGCTCTCCTTCGATCATTCCTAAAGACGGCAACCAGAGTCTACTTTCTAAAATGCAAATCCAATCATATGATTCCCGATCCTTAAAATCCTCAAATGATGCTCCTCTCTCCACAGTGCTTACCGTGATGTATGTTATCCTTACTCATTCATTCCCTGTCTGTCTTTCTTAGAGTCGTTCTTGCCATAACTAATTACAATTCATATTTTTTCAGGCTTCCACGTGCCCATCTTGTGGTTCCCTTTAGTAGGAAAGCCTTTTCTCCTGGTCCAGCTGGAAATTGCTGTCATAGTTTTAGAATCTTATATATTGAATTTCCTCAGTAAAGCTTTGTCTGAATCCTTCCCTCTCATCAAACAGATTAACACTCCCTTCTTTTTTTATTTCCTTCTTCTGCATTTCACCTCCTTGTTTTTTACTCTTTTCTCCTTTCTTGTATCTTACCAAATCAGATTCCATAACTTTAACGACCTGTGTCCTTCCAATAGCAAAGACTCCATAAGCCCCAGAACCATGTACATATATTACTGTGGTTTCTAGACTCACCATCTTCTGCTTGTGAAGTCTTATCCTGGTCTTTCTCAACACTGAGTGGTGATTTGACCCCTCCAAAAAATGTAGAGATCAGATCAATCCTGGGTAAGGATAGAAGTGGGGATTGACTTGAATGGACATAAGGACAACTTTGGGGTTAATGAAAATGGTTTATAAATTAGTTATGGCACTGGGAGCACTTCAGATAGATGAGATACAAGCTGAAGTTGTTGGGTGAAACTTCTAAGGCAATCTGCTTTACAAAAAAAAAGTGGTGGGTGGGGGGCAGCTCCAGCTAGTATGTGTCCCACTGACTCTTACCTTCTTTCTTTACGCCTGGATCTTGGAAGCAACAATGAGGGTAGAGCAACCATCTTATCACAGTGAGGCAATGAGCAGATGGGAAAGATGACAGAGCAGAAAAGAGAAGGAGTCTGAGACCCTGATGAAAACTTTTTTAGCATCCCTGGATGACCTGCCTCCAGGTGCCTCAGTTGCCCTTAAATGGTTTAATCCACTGCTTTGCAGATTCCGTTCACTTGTAGTCAAACAGTTTCTAACTGACATATTTTTGAAGCTGTGTGTCCACATTCATGAAGTCCAGAGGCTCAAAGGGTAATACACTCAATCAGTGAAACTCAACCAACTTATTTGGGATTTTGACTCAAATCATTCAAAATCATTTGCTTGCCCTACTCTTTTCATAATTGGCAGAATTTTACTTTCCAAATATCCAGGTATTTGCTTTTAGTTTTCTTTTTCCTCTACAGGTATAGATGCATCTGTCTTGGTCACAGATTTGCTGTTCAGATGGAAATCAAGCCCTCCCCATCTCCACAAGGTGAAACAGGTTCTAATGTAATCAGTTTAGGCTAGCCCTTGAGAGTTCCTTTGTTCTTTGTTTTTATATAAAAATCTGTCAACCGGAACCAAAATAAATCAATATTGGCTAAACATTAAAGTTCCTATTTTCAAATTTCTTTGGACCCCTCAAGAAATCTGAAAATAAGAATTAAAGAGATTCCAGAAGGAGTCCTCATGGAGGTTGAGAGAGGGATCAGGGCTGCCTTGGGGGGTAGTTGCAGAGAAAAGCATGTGTTCTTCATTAAACTTGACCCTGTCTGCCTCAGCAAGTTCACTTGAGGCCCTGACTCTGTCCTAGTCATGGCACGAGGGAGGTCTCAGGTACTGCCAGGTTTGGTGCATCTCACTTCTATTCCTAGCCGAAAGACTCACAACTTTCACACACTTGAGATGGAATCTATTCCATAGGAAGACATTACCAAAATTTTTCCTCCATTAGCTAAGAGTTAGGTGCATTAACCTTTACCTAATGATTCTCTAAACAAAGTCTCCTCATCTCTCTCTCCTCCCTGAAGCCACTTCAGTTCATTTTTCCTACCAGCACTGAGCCCCCCTCCACTCCATGCCCATCACTTTACAACAACTGGGAGCACCAAAAGGAAGATTGTTTGTCCTATCCTCAGAGGCTCCTGAGCTATCACAGTCTCCTGGGCTGGTGGAGTGTTCCCGTAGGTCAACCTCAGTTCCAGATCTGGGTGGGCAACTGTTGGGAATCACGTGGTCGACGCTTTATCAAGGAGATGCTGCTGCTATCAACCTGGGGAAAGGGGAGGTTGGGAGCTTGTGTTCTGATTCCATTCTGCAGATGAGTCTGATGCAGAGCAGGATTCCTAAGGGGCTCAGGATCCTCTAGTCTGGTAAGATGGTTTTGTTTGCTGCTCCCTGAAGTCTCATTCTTGTACACCTCTGCCAGACCCTCCTCTTGCTCCATTCTTATTTAAATCAAACTCTAACTTTAATCCCTAGAGCTGAAGTCAGTTCTAACCATCTTCATGAAGCCATCGGTTTCCATTCTGCTTTGATGATGCCTCTTTCTCTGAGCTGTTTGATGTTGTGCCCTCACTGCATTTGGGGTGAATCCACAGAGCCACGGTAATTTCTCTTTGTCATAAATATGTTTTGCCTCAGTTATCCAAGTGTAAGCCCTTATAGATTGTGCATCTTATTTCTGGTCTTTTATTGCCTCAGACCATGCATGACTGAGACATGATCTCAAACATGGTTGGGACAGTCACCGCACTGTGCAATCTATGGCATTTGGCATTGTGCAGGCATGGATTCTACTCTCAGCTGAGCAATATCTAAAATCTATGACTTAGTCAGATACCTAAATCCCCCAGGTCTCAGTTGCCTTTGCTGCAAAGTAAAGATCTTAGCACAGAAACAGTTTCCCCAAAATTGTTGAATAAATGATCATTATTAGGTATGATAGACTTGGTGCTTGTTTTTCTTCCCCTTCTTTTATCTCCTTCACTCTTTGAACAAAATTCCTATTGTTGGAATGAAAAGAGTTTGTGGATGGTAATACAAAGGTGATATGTAACCTACACAGGTAGGTATTTTGCAGCTGTCATAGACTACATACCATGTGACCCCATTACTTTTGAAAATGAGACACAGCACACCGTGTATGCATTTAGCATACATACAAACTTAGTGCTTAAGAAGCTGCTGTTTCTCTTTAGGTAGATACAGCTGAACTATTCTGATACCAGGTCAGCAATGTTGATCTCTTTAGCAACCCACTCCAGTATTCCTGCCTGGAAAATCCCGTGGACGGTGGAGCCTAGTAGGTCCAAGGAGGTGCAAAGAGTCAGACATGACTAAGCGACTTCATTTTCACTTAAGAAAGACAGTCATATGCATGGTAAATTAAAATCAGGAACAGATTACCCCTCCTTAATTATGTATGCATCATGTAAATATAAACATATATCTAAAAGCAGCTAAACAGAGAGTAAAGAAAGAAAGGGGTCTTACAGATCTTTGCTACTCAAAGTGTGATCCACAGGCCAGCAAAATGGGCATCAGCAAGGAGCTTGTCAGTGACACAGAATCTCTGGCCCCATCTCAAATCTACTGATTGATTTAGAATCTGCATCGTAACAAGATCTGCAGGTGATATGCACCCATGTTAAGTTTGAAGGGAGTCTGCTTTAGAGAAACTTTAAAAAATGATGAGAATAAGAGGTCTAAGACACTATTCAGTCTTTCCCACAAGCCTGAACTGATGTTACGCCCTGCTTGACTTCCCTCCACACTCAAAATAGGGGGCTACTTTATTTCTTCACTTACGCTTTGTGGGAATCATTAACAGAAGTGGAATCAGTCATTGTTCTCATGCTCCTGCTCCTCAGTTTCATCAGCTACCACACTTGCTTTAGGTGATAGATTCTAAAGGGACGAGATTATGACCATGTTAGACCCGTTAACATTTGTATCTCCCAGTGGTGGTAAAAGCAGATAGGTTTGCAATTCATTTATTCGTCAATGATTTTACTGAGCAACCAGGCATTGAGTTAGGCCCTGAAGAGAAAAAGGATCACAGGCGATGGCCCTTGCTATGCTTGATGAAGAAGGCAGCTGTAAAGAGCAGATCAGCCTGGCCTAGTGGGCAATGTGACATGAGTAAAGAAGAAGTGTTTTGAATTCCACAGTGAAATTTCTGACAAAGGCCATCTTTCCTTTTCCTGCTTTGTAGAAAGGAAGACCTGAAGAGGCGGCAGTTAGCATGAAAAGACTTGTGTGAAAAACCTCTGTGATTCTGACTCACAAGGTTCCTCTCCTCTGTGGACAGGCTTTCCTCTCAGAGGGACACAATTGCTTCCTACATCTTTATTAACCCTTAATTCCAAGGACCAAAAATGATGTCTTTAAATTATTTCCTCCTAAACTAAGATTAATAGCTTGCCTTGAGTTCATTCTTCCTGTTTCTCTACTTCGGTTTTAAAAAGTATTTCACAGCATCTCTGCTACAGTTGGATCAGAAAACAAAGAAATAAACCTTATCAGTGAATTCTCCCAATATCTGCTAAATGCCATAGAAGAGATGCTTTGATTAGGCAATTTTCATTACTAAAACACTATAGCACAATAAATTAATTCAGTGTTGTGCACTTATCTATTAGACACATTACTATAGGAGTATAAAAATGTTAATTATTCATTATCATCACTCTGATTATTTGTTGTGGCTGATAATTACATTGAATATATTTTATATCAGTAATAACCTTCTGTCTACATTTACAACATGTCGTATCTTGGGGGCTTGTCAAGTTTTTTCCCCAAGCCTTTCCTTTATTAAGACACAGACCTCAGGAGTACATAACCTTTATGTTGAAGACTGATTTTCTTCTTTCATATAAAGAGCAAATATTATAGATTAATTAATCCAGGATGATTATAATTTAATCACTCTTCCTCTGACTTCACAAGGGATTTGGCTTTTATTCAGTTGCTCATTCATATTGTTATGAAGAATAAATGCAGTCATAAAATATTTGTGTGCTATGAATTCACAGAACAACTAACTGAGAACCTGGGAAGGGATGACTGCCAGCCAGTCACCCACTTGAATCCCATGCCATGTGGCTCAGCCTCAAATACAAGCTAATGACCTCTAAGTAAAGAGTCGGGGCCAATGCAGGAGAGCGTGGTCTTTGACTTGACAGGATTGGGTGTAGTTCAACCACAGCAAAATATTTCGGTCCCCAAAAATTTACTGAGCACTTACTGGGCACTGGCACTGTGTTAAATTCAAGAATAAGCTACGTACTCTTGCTTGATCTTGAAACCATTATTTACTGTTCTGTCTCCTGATCTCCTCATTTGTAAAATGGGATGATAATAATAGAACCCACTTCACTGGACAGTGAAGATTAAGTGGGTTAATAATAATTGTTGAAGTGCCTTGAATGGTGCCTGGCACTGGGGAAGCACTCAATAAACCTAAGCTGTAGTTATTATTATTCTTCATATGTCTCTCTTGTCAAGATGGACACAGATGTATGAGAAGTAAGGCACATACATGACTAATTGTGCAAATGCAGTGATCAAAGTCTGTTGAAAGACACAGAAGTAGGATGTGGGTGTGATGGGTGAGGAAAGACTTCCAAAAGGAGATCTTTGGAGCTCACTCAGGAAATGAAGTCACTGCTGTGTTGAGTGGATCCACTGAGGGGTGGTATAGGGGGTGGGGGTACAATTTCCAGAAGACAAAGAGCTGTCCATGAAGGCTGAGAAACTTGTGGGGAGGGAGCAAGATGGTTAGATTCAGTTCAGTTCAGTTGCTCAGTCATGTCCGACTCTTTGCAACCCCAGGAGCTGCAGCACGCCAGGCCTCCCTGTCCATCACCAACTCCCGGAGTTCACTCAGACTCACGTCCATCGAGTCGGTGATGCCATCCAGCCATCTCATCCTCTGTCGTCCCCTTCTACCCCTGCCCCCAATCCCTCCCAGCATCAAAGTCTTTTCCAATGAGTCACCTCTTTGCATGAGGTGGCCAAAGTACTGGAGTTTCAGCTTTAGCATCCTTCCTTCCGAAGAAATCCCAGGGCTGATCTCCTTCAGAATGGACTGGTTGGATCTCCTTTCAGTCCAAGGGACTCTCAAGAGTCTTCTCCAATACCACAATTCAAAAGCATCAATTTTTCTAGCAAGGACCAAATCCCATAGAGACTTACATGGGGAACTGACAGTTTGGACTTCAGCCTGAAGGCATGAACCATGAGTCTTCAGCAAGGGAGTCACAAATAAAATTAGCATCACTGCAGCGTGGAGTGTGGAAAGGATGGTAGCTAAGAGTCTGGAGAAGACCTAATGACAGCACCTGGCAGGAGCTATGAGGTCTCAGCTGAGGCAGAGAAATGTGGGTTCATGTGCAGAAGTTGTGTGTGCATGCGTGCTGAGTCACTTCGGTCGTGTCCGATTCTTTGCAACCTTATGGCCTGTAGCTCTCCAGGCTCCTTGGTCCATGGGATTCTCTAGGCGAGAATCCTGTAGTGGTTGGCCATGCCTTCCTTCTGGGGATCTTCCCAACCCAGGAATCAAACCCATCTCTCCCATGGCTCCTGCATTGGCAGATGGGTTCTTTACCAGGAGTGCCACCTGGAAGCCCCACAGAAGCTGCACAGAGGTATGACACTGGAAGATGGGAAGGAAGGTAGAATAAGTATTATAGGTGAAAGTGCAAGGTAAAGTAACAATAAGGAACTTATCCTGCTGCACTAAACACCTTACTTGCATTGCCCCATTAAATCCTGGCAGAAGTTCAGTGAGGAAAATGCCCTTAGGATCTCCATTTTACAGATGAGAAAATGAAGGCTCTGATTGTTTCATACCAGGGCTACAGAGCAAGAAATGGTAGCTTTGAATTCTAGAACATCCCCCTTTGATTTTCAGGGTTAATGAGATGAACAATCTGATTCTTGTCACTTCGTAGTGTTTTATTCCACATCTTCTCCAGGAACATCAGAGCCCTCGGGTGGGGCTGCTGCCTCTGTGTGTGGTGGAGAATTCACTGGAAAACCTGCCCAGATTTTGAGCAGCTCTGGTTATGTGTCATATAAAGTGTACATTTTAATTCCCGTAGGAAATGGCTGCTTCTGTGAGGTGAGCATTTTTTCTTGCTAGACAAGGAGAAGCCTGAGAATCAGGTGCCTGGTATATCTCCCATCTATAGAAGACAGCCTGGTCAGGGGTTTCTTTGCCAGCAAGAGCAGCAGTGCCAATGTGTGAGGCGGTGCAGAGTGAGGTTTAGTGCTGGGGGGTGGGGGTAGGGTGGAAATGGGGTGGGGCTCTCTGAACAGTGATGAGAAAGATCTCTGAACAGATCTAGGTACAAGTTTTCTAAAAAACACTCAGAATGTCCAGGCTCAGGACAATGAGGTGAAATATAGAAGAAAGAAATTCTCAAGGTCCTTCTCTCTCTGGGTTCCTGTCTCCTTGTATGTTCTGTCAGCTAGGTCTTCCGTGATGGGGACTAGAGATAATGTTGATTGAACTGTATGGGACTTCACACACATTAGTTTCTGTCCCAGGGTGGGAGGTCTAGGCAACCAAGAGATCCAGGATCTGCAATGCATGGTCGTGCACCCGCCGGGCAGTAGCGGGGGCTGTGATCCCAGGCTCTCAAAAAGCGGGAGAAATTTGAATTGGGGGCTTGAAAGATATTGGAAAGACAGACTGAAAGAGATCAATTAGCTTAAAGAGTGCCCTTAGCAATCAGTTCTCAACCCTGTCTAGTTAAAATTGCTCAGGGAGCTTCTAAACATGCTAGAGTGCAGACTGCCTCCATAGAGATTTGGATCCGTTTGATCTGGGGTAGGCCCAGGCATGGGCCTATTTTTAAATCTACCCGGGATAATAATGTGTTGCCAGAGTTGAAACCACCAATTACAGCAGAGACTGAAGACCAGCTGTTTAGGCCCCACCAGGCATGAGCCAGAGCTCCCGGGGCACGTTCCCCAAGGGTAGGCACAGCAACAGGCAGCTTTGTAGGAACAGTATCAAAACTCACAAAGCCTGACAAGTACCACCAGGCACACTCCTGGAGAGGCTGGGCCAGTCCTTCTCCACCTCCAGTGGGAACTAGACAAGGAGAAACCTGAGCCTCAGGTGGGAACCGCACAATGTGAACTGTGTTTTTGGGGGCAACCACAAAGCACTGGAACACTTTGTCCAACATTTCCATTCACTGTCCAGCCATGAGACAGGGGAAAGGATGAGAAAACCCATGAGTGTCCCTCCAGCCCAGCTTTTCAGTAGAATATGGTACTGCCCTTGAGGAGAAGACAAAGCTACAGATCTGAGGCCTTGAGCTGTGCTCTCAACCCAAGCTCCCCATGGCGCAGGGCAGGTCTTAACTAGCTCGGCCTGGTCTGCACCTGTGTAGTCAATTCTCCGTTTTGCAGGAGAGGATTTTCCTGTTTATGGTTTACATGTGGCTGACTTTTAATTCCAGCCTGGGTTTTTTCACTGTTCCACACCCTCCTGGGTCTTCTTCCCTATGGCCTGGGTGGCACAAAGACTCCTACAATTGTTATCTGCGCAGACTAGGATGTCAAACTGGTTCTCAGTGTTTGATTTGGCTCTCAATACACCACAGACACTAAGTAGATGTCTGTTAATTGATTGGTTGTGGCCTCCAGGTCATGCCATGTAGATCAAAGCCTAAGAATTATTTTTGTATTGTCTTCTTGCCTTCATTGTGCTAATGAGCAAGAGTTGAATGTGATACTTTCTTGGCTGAATAATTGCCCTTTTTGCAAATACGTTCCAAGTCCAGAAATAAAGAACAGAGATTTTCTCTTTATTGCTAAAGTGTTAGGCTGTTCTTGTTATTGCTAAAATGCAGTCTTTCTCTGGGCTTCCCTGGTAGCTCAGACAGTTAAGAATCTGCTTGGAATGTGCAAGACAGGGGTTTGATCCTTGGATAAGAAAGATCCCCTGGAGAAGGGAATGGCTATCCATTCCAGTATTCTTGCCTGGAGAATTCCATGGACAGAGGAGCCTGGTGGGCTACAGTCCATGGGGTCCCAAAGAGTCTGACATGACTGAGTGACTAATACTCTCACTTTTTTTCACTGTCTTTCTACAGTTTCTTGATGGTCCAGTTGTATTTTGGACTGAAAATGTAGTCTAGCAGAGTTTGCACAGACATCCAACCTGAACTTTATTTTTACCATTTAACCATAGAGGTGCTATATTTAATAATTATTGTATTCCTATTTAAATGTGTTTTTAAACTTTAGAGAGGCAAGTTTTTTTAAGAGAGCAGATGTCTGAACTCAATGCCAAAATAACTTCAGAAACCATCATAGTTAATGAGGAGTTTACATAATGTTTAGTTTAAAAAATGAAGGTGAATTAATCTGGTGAATACAGGAGCCAACTCCTAATTTTCAAAAGGTTATCAGCAGGGTTTGTTGCATACTCTGGGAGTCAGTCTTTAAGCTGTTATTTATTCTAAGAGAGGATGTTTTGATTTGAAAAGGGGAGAGCCATATAGAATAAAGTTCTCTCCTAGAAAAGATGGTGCAAAAAATTTATGTCCTTTGAGATGGGCAAAATGTAATCTAGCATTAGTAACAAAACAAGATGTAAAGGCTTTTATGATTTTGTCTTTGCACTCTTTTTATTTAATTAGTATTCTTTTAAATGGGCTTCCCTGGTTGCTCAGTGGTAAAGAATTCACCTACAATGCAGAAGATGCATGCGGGAGACATGGGTTTGGTCCCTGGGTCAGGAAGATGCCCTGGAGAAGAAAATGACAACCCACTTCAGTATTCCTGCCTGGAAAATTCCATGAACAGAAGAACCTGGCAGGCTACAGTCCATGGAGTCACAAAAAAGTCTGACATGACTTAGAGACTAAAGAACAACAATAACAAAGAATACTTTAATTAGTATTCATAGCACATAGCACCTGCAGAAACCTGCTAGTGTTTTCTCAGTTGTATGTTCTTTCAGTTGTATATTCTTTCAGACTGGGTCCTTCACCTCTTTCTTTGCAAGTTATAGTCCAGAGTTTTCATTTTATTATCAATTAGTAGTTATGATAGTAGTAGTGTTTCTGGTGTAGTGTATTTAAATAATTCTCATGACATTTCTAGTTATCTTTCTCATAGTTAACCTGGATATGTCTGTCCAGACCTCCTGCTGCTTTGATGTAGTTTGGGCTCATTTTTTTTTGAATCCTTCTCATCTTTTCTGTCTTTTGTTACAGCTGCATTGTGAGACTTGAGACTTGTTTATCCATTACCTCTCTGTGGCTCAGTGATGCAGAGATAGAGAAGACAGAGCTCAGTGGCAGTGGGATACAGCTCTGGCTGAAAGATCTGCATTCAACTTTCTGTTTTGAGATATTTTTGTTTGTTGTTTTTTAAATTTTCTTCTGTTTTTTCTTGCTTTCTTTTTTTTCTTTTTTAAAATTTTATTTTGTTGTTCTTTGAGATCATTTTGTATGTCCTGTACCAGAGGCTACTCCACTCAGCCAAGGTTATACGCTGTTTGGGGACATAGCTAATCTTTCCCCCACCTATCAGAGTGTCTTGGATTATGGGATGCTTGGATGGCATTCCCTGCCCTGGTGTGTTTCTCTTTCTTCTGCTGAGGACACAGCATATGTTAAGATCCCTTCTTTCAGTGAAATTTTTTACATTTCTCAGGGCAACTCCAATTAACTTGTTGGTCCTCTTCTGTTCAGTTTAAAAAATAATCCTCAGATTTTTCTTGACTTTCGCAATGTTCTGTTGCTCTTGGTCTGTTTGTGGTGTGGAGACAGGGTCAGAAGCTCTGACAGGATGGACATTCAGACTTGACTTAAGAATTTCTTGCCTTGACTACCACATAAACTGTATCTGTTTATGTTACAAGTCTGTTCCACTCAGTTCAGTTCAGTCTCTCAGTCGTGTTGGACTCTTTGCAACCCTATGAATTGCAGCACACCAGGCATTCTCACCCTTGGCTGACTGTAGAATCACATGATGAGATTTTTAAAAGTACTGTTTCACTTGGATCCTAACACCTTAAATTCTGATTTAATTGATCTAAGGTTCTTATCCACTGTTTCTAACTGTATTATTTTTGGAAGTCTCCAAGATGATTCTGAAGTGGTGCCCACCTGCCTCCTTTTTCTTTTTCTTCTCTCCTTCTTTCTTCCTACCACATTATCTTCAACCCCTGTGCATATCTTAGTTCCTCAGGTTCTCTTTCTAGCCAAGTCCACCTAAAATAGTTGAAGTTCAAGAGCCCTCATCAATAGAAGCTCCTATTCTCTTCCAACTTATTGGTCTACTCAGAAGCATCTGCATGTAAATGAAAACACCAGGGAAAATGCTTTATCCTATTCCTCAGTTGATAATTTCTAAAGGCAATTTTAGCTGGTACAGAGTACTCCATGCCATATAAGATAAGGGCCTTTTCACCTACTGGTTTGTCTGATCTTTTTTCTAAATTGTTTCCTAAACAGTATTCTGTTGTTTTTTTAAATGTCTCCTTAGATTTGTTCTTGATGCAAGAATTTCCAACAGAGAGTCATAACCAATGAGGCCATCTGAACAGTCCTACAGTTAAAAGAAAACATAAAACCTCACTGTTTTACTCAGCATTTTTCTAGATTGTTAGCAGAATCTCTTTCCCAGAGTATAATTGAGACTATAGTTTTAAAAAACCTGTTTAGTTAAGGGGGCTTCCCCGGTGGCGCAGAGATGAAGAATCCACACTCATGCGTGCATTTAGTTTAGGACTGATGTGTATTCACTACTGCTGCTGCTGCTAAGTCACTTTAGTCGTGTCTGACTCTGTGTGACCCCAGAGACGGCAGCCCACCAGGCTCCCCTGTCCCTGGGATTCTCCAGGCAAGAACACTGGAGTGGGCTGCCATTTCCTTCTCCAGTGCATGAAAGTGAAGTGAAAGTGAAGTCGCTCAGTCGTGTCTGACCCTCGGCAACGCCATGGACTGCAGCCTTCCAGGCTCCTTCGTCCATGGGATTTTCCAGGCAAGAGTACTGCAGTGGGGTGCCATTGCCTTCTCACTACTATATTTAAATTGATAACCAATAAGGACCTACTGATAGTACAGGGAACTCTGCTCAATATTCTGTAATAACCTAAATGAGCAACGCCATGGACTGCAGCCCTCCAGGCTCCTTCGTCCATGGGATTTTCCAGGCAAGAGTACTGCAGTGGGGTGCCATTGCCTTCTCACTACTATATTTAAATTGATAACCAATAAGGACCTACTGATAGTACAGGGAACTCTGCTCAATATTCTGTAATAACCTAAATGGGACAAGAATTTGAAAAACAATAGATACATTTGTATGTTTAACTGAATCATTTGGCTGAACACCTGAAACTAATACAACATTGTTAGTCAACTATGCAGTATAAAACTATAAAATACAAACAAAATATTTCACATTTTAACTATAAAACAAATTTTAAAAATAATTAAGAAAAACCTATTTAACAGATAAGAAATGCACTTCTAGAGCTTTTCCTTAGTTTCATACCTTGAGATCATGCCTATGTGCTGAAAGCAATGCCTGCCCAGTGAAATCATGAGACAAGCATGCTGAAGCCCTTTTCTCCTCGCCTCTATAACAGCACTGAGCATTTACAGGATTTTCGCTGTCAGATATTTTACATCTTGATTAGTATTTTCAGGATGAGTGAAGAAGTCATAACATTACCTAGGCCAGAAAAGTCTTATAAAAGTTGCTTTATACACAAGAATATAGCAACACAGGCACCTCTATTTTTTAGAACAATGCTTCATTCAATAGCATCATCACTGGTCATTCTTACTTGAGACCTTAGTATTATACCTTGTATGACTCTCATTCACCATGTTTTACCTAGCATGTTTCCTCAAACAGTAGCTGTGGGTTTGTGACTGCAGAGCTGTTGGAGAGGAGAGTTCAACAGTGCTTTCTCTTCCCTCCTCGACTTTCTTGCTGTTCCCTAGGAGAGGGGTTTACACTTCATTTTACTTATTCATCCTCCCCTACGCTGATTTCACAGGACTAAAAGGCAAAGGGTCTGTGCACAGCAGACATCTGCTCCCATCATCTGAACCCATCCTTCTCTCTTTTTCTTCTTTCTTACCTTCCTCCCCCTTTGCCTGAGCATCAGCACCAACACTGAATTGCCCAGTAGGAAACATAAGCACGCTCAGAGATCAGCAAAGCCAGGATACCAGAGAAATGAGGAAAATACCATTAAAAGTAGAATTTTATTTTTAAAAAGTTTGGAAGGGGAAATCATGTGTTTTTATTTTTCCTCTTATTTTGAGAGCTACTACAATTTTTTTCTTTATTACTTCTGTGGCGCACCATACCCTTTTTAAGTTTTGGTCCCTGAATGATTTGCATTGGCAGGAATGGTTCAGGAAAAGGAGAGAGAAAAGGGACAAGCATCACCTGGAAAAGAATCCTGAGAGGACACACATTTGACCATGGCCTTGAGCCAGAGGATGGGGTTAGAGCCAGAGGAAGCAAATTTTGGTTGGTCTATTTTCCAACCACTTTGCTTTCCTCTGCTCTAAATACAGTGGGAGCAAAATGGGAGGAGTCCCACCCCTTGGCCTTGATCTTCTGACAGCATTACTGCTATTGCCCATGTCATTGCTTTAGAACACAAAAAAACATATGGTCCCTCTAAATTCGCATTCAGAAGAATTCCCCAGCTGATGACAAAACCATCATGAAGAGCAGATACTCTGAGGCTAGTGCACTGGTTGCTTTCAAATCATTAATAATAATGACAATGCTAATAATGTCAGTGTAGGAAAAAAACAGAGGCAACGAATGACCGTGTGTATGCAGTGCAGCCTGTAAAGTGATTACAAAGATGCCCAAAGGCATTAACCTACAGGATATGTCCCAAATTGTCTCAACTCCCATAATATTACATTCACTCCCTTTCATACACCACATATAAGGCAGAAGTCCTTTAGATCTAATATATGTCTTCCTTCACCTGAAAACCCTTGAGAGCAGACCCTGTAGAGAATAAGGAGACAGTGGCAAAAAAAAAAAAAAAAGGCAAATAAGTTGCCCAAGTGACTTACTTAGCTATCTATCACATAGCAGCTTAAAACAACTAATGCTTTAAAACAAGTCGGTGCCTTAAAACTTTAACTTATCGTCTCTACAGTCTCTATGAGCCAGGAATCATACTGGGAACGGTAGAATTTTTTTTTTCCTGCTCTATAATGTCTGGTGCCTCACTGGAAGACTTAAAAGCTGGGGACTAGATTCATCTATGGGCCAGCTCACTCAAATCTCTGGAAGTTGATTTTGGTCATTTATTGGGGTTGTTGTTTGGGACACTTAATGTCTGGCCTCTTTATGTGGCCTGGGCTTCCTTACAACACGGAGCCTGGATTCCAAGAGCAAATGTCCAGAGAAAAGTGAAAGTGTTAGTCCCTCAGTCTTGTCCGACTCTTTGCAACCCCATGGTCTGTCCATGGGATTCTCCAGGCAAGAATATTGGAGTGGTTTGCCATTCCCTTCTCCAGGGGACCTTCCCGATCCAGGGCTTGAACCCGGGTCTCCTGCAATGCAGGCAGATTCTTTACCATCTGAACCACCTAGAAGCTATGCCCTTTATGTCCTTACCTCAGAGATCATGTAAAACTACATCTACCATATTCTATTCATTAAAACAACTCTAAATGTTCATCCAGGTTCACGGGAAGAAAACATAGACTGCTGCTGCTAAGTCGCTTCAGTCGTGTCCGACTCTGTGTGACCCCATAGATGGCAGCCCACCAGGCTCCCCCGGCCCTGGGATTCTCCAGGCAAGAACACTGGAGTGGGTTGCTATTTCCTTCTCCAAACATAGACTACTACTTCTCAAAGACCAACGTCAGTGCCACATTTAGGAAGAGCACTTGGAATGGAGTATATATTGAACATCTTACAAAAACAATCTCCCACAGTGACCAACTGTCAAAAGCCTGATTGGACACCTCTCCCAGATTGGCTGCACAAAAACCCCTGCCTTTTTACAATAATACCAGCTTCCCCACTGGAGGGAGACACATTTGTTCTATGGATGTCTGTGTACACAGAGGCATAATCTCACTGAAGTTGGATGGAGAAGGTGGTATTGCCTGAGCCTTGTCTTCCTTTGACTTGCTGGTTATCTGAGCTCCCAGCCATTGCTTTCAGAGAAATATGCATGACAGAATCCTGAGTGATGAGGTTCAGAAGAATGAGCACCAGCATAATCACCTAAATAAGTTTGCCTTCCTTACCTTAGTGTTTTGCAGAGGGGACATCCTTAATCTTGTTTCCAGCTGTTTCTGCATTTCTATGCTGCCTATCACCTTTTAGACCCAGATGCGATATGAATTATTCATTTGATTTGGGGCAGGTGCACCCATTTCCTCCCAGGACCCCAGGGGCAAGCATAGGAAATTAATTCAGAACGTCTGTAGCTGAAGTCACTTGCAATTTCCACACCAAAGCAAAAATAAACTGAAGATATGGGACTTGAGAAAGCTCAAAGGTGTTGAGAATAGTCATTAGCAATTCTTCATTGCTCTAGAGAGACAAAAAATGGATACTGATTTCTGCATGATAGGTTCATGTTAGCTATCAAGAAAGGACTTCTCCATCCCAGAGGTGACAAGAGAGAGTGACTGAGATGTGTCACAGAAGCTCATCCCTGGAAATCATGAGACAATGGTACAGAACTGTCTGGACGCAGGGGGATGGACTGGTTGACTTCTAAGGTTCTCCCTACCCTGACTCTTCTGCTATTCACTGAGTACCACTCCAGGTAATGAATTGGAGCTCAGATCCTGAAGAACAGAGTAGGGGTCTCATTCCCCTGGGCATTTTATGAGACTGATGGGCACGCATTACAGATGAACACTGTCTGCACCCTGACTGTAGCCAGCCCTCACTGCTCTGGGTTTCCCGAGAGCTATTTGGTTATGATATACTATCATCAGAAATGTCATTCATACTGCCATATTTATCATTTTAGAGCTCGCTTCCTCTTATTATAAACTTTAAAATATTCTCTAGCAGTCCTGACCCTTTAAACATGTCCTTATCCATGGGAAATTTGTGGATAGGGAAGATTATTCTTGAGTATTAGAGATAAATAACTGTAGACAATTAGATCTTGGTGAGTAGAGAAAGACTTTCGGATGGTCTCCACTGAGTTCTGAAAGTCCCTCTGAGTTTCCATAGGCCCCTCAGGTGCAGAAAAGGGCAGAAAGTGGATGGGCCACAGCATGAATTAAAGTGATTTCTGTTTCTCAGTTTTACACTCTGAATGAGGAGATCCTCATTAAAAAGAATTCAACAAACACAAACCTAACTCCCTTGACAGAAGGCAAAGTGAAGGCTGAAAGAGAGCCATTTCTTACCCATAAAATATTAAACAGGTTTTACATTAAGGGAGTTATCTAGGAACTTCAAAACCCTAACTCCATCACTTTCCTTCTAGAAAAGTCACCTTCACACTGAATGTTTTGACTGTAACTCATGCAGTTTTTCCGTGAGTCAAAGCCATTGTTTGTTGGGGAGCTATGGAAACAGAAGGTTTACAAGGTGCTAAATCGCCTTTCCAGAATTACCTTGGTAAGAAGACTCTTTTTGCATTTTTTCTCTTTGCATCCATTTTTGTTATTTCTATAATTGCTTTACCTCGGCTCTTGGGACAGTTAGGGACCTGGCTGAATTGATTCTTTTCACACTTCAATTTGAAAGGAGTCATGCCATAAACTACATCTACCTGGATTCTCTTCTTCACTTCCATTTTATTTGGTAACTATTTGGCCTTAGCAACCCCTACTGATTGACAAGTGTGAGAGCTACAAGAAAGCCATGTAACTATAATTCTAAATGGATATGGTTATTTATGGCGTGAAATTTAACAAATGCATCTGCTACTAGGAATATTTGACTTGTAAAATTTCTAGGGAAAAAATGTCCTCTTAATACTGAGGGTTGGTTTTTTTTTGTTGTTGTTGTTGTTGTTAAAATTCTTTTGTGGTCATCTTTTGGATGATAACTGATATGATGATTAATTACTGCTGTCATTCTGATTAACAGACTGTTGTGGTGATGGTGAGACAGAAGCACTCATCATTTAACTTTTCAGGTAAAAATAATATAGAGCCATCACTAGTAAATTTCTATTATATGCCAAGCATCATATTTACATATTTTATGATTTAATCCTCATGATCAAACCCTTTATTTAATAGGTGGAGAAACTGAGACCACATGTCCAGTGGCTCACAGCTGGCAATGAAGGGCTTGAATTTGGACCTGTCTTCGGTCTATGTTCTTTGTGACCCTGTGGGACTAGGTGCCCCTCTAGATACCATTGGAGGTACCCGTGGTTAGAAATCTGCATCCTTTTCTTTTAAAAGTAGATTCAGAGGATTCTTTAAGCTTTTCTTGGTAATTCTGAACTATTGTTGAGGATTCCAAGTTGTTTAAAGATTCAAAAGTGAATACTTAAGGACTATTAGAATTTGTGAGAAAGTTATCTCTGCATCAGCTGACACTGTGTTGTGCTTAGTTGCTCAGTCATGTCTGACTCTTTGCAACCCCATGGACTGTAGCCCACCAGGCTCCTCTGTCCATGGGGATTCTCCAGGCAAGAATACTGAAGTGGGTTGCCATACCCTCCTCCAGGGAATCTTCCCAACCCAGGTATCAAACCCAGGTCTCCCGCATTGCAGGTGGATTTTTTACCATCTGAGCCACCCTAAGTTAGATATTTTCTGTGTGAATGAGTCTTTATTTTTTTTAAGTGACTTTTCTGCCCTCTCCCTCACCAGGAACTCTCACTTCTAGTTTGGGGAGATAAATCACGTGTGTTATGATTAGGTGCAAAGTAAGAGCAAATAGATTCCAAGTGAGGACAACTGAGCACTAACATATGAGCACTAGGACAGCTATATTCGCCACTCAATACTTTAGTTTTCTTTTGGATCCTCAACTGCATTTCAGATCACTGGTCGCAAGGACAGTGACTTGGAGTTAAGAATATTTCACCATAATTGCTATGATTGCTGCTATTACAACTAAAAGAACCCTTTTTTTTTTTTTATGTCTGACTCTTTGCAACCCCATGGACTGTAGCCCACCAGGCTCCTCTGTCCATGGGGATTCTCCAGGCAAGAATACTGAAGTGGGTTGCCATACCCTCCTCCAGGGAATCTTCCCAACCCAGGTATCAAACCCAGGTCTCCCGCATTGCAGGTGGATTTTTTACCATCTGAGCCACCCTAAGTTAGATATTTTCTGTGTGAATGAGTCTTTATTTTTTTTAAGTGACTTTTCTGCCCTCTCCCTCACCAGGAACTCTCACTTCTAGTTTGGGGAGATAAATCACGTGTGTTATGATTAGGTGCAAAGTAAGAGCAAATAGATTCCAAGTGAGGACAACTGAGCACTAACATATGAGCACTAGGACAGCTATATTCGCCACTCAATACTTTAGTTTTCTTTTGGATCCTCAACTGCATTTCAGATCACTGGTCGCAAGGACAGTGACTTGGAGTTAAGAATATTTCACCATAATTGCTATGATTGCTGCTATTACAACTAAAAGAACCCTTTTTTTTTTTTTTAATTTTATAGTACGGTATAGTTGATTTACAATGTTAGTTTTAGTTGTACAGCAAAGTGATTCAGCTATATATATACATATAACAATTCTGTTTCAGATTCTTTTTCCATATAGGTTATTACAGAATATTGAGTACAGTTCCCTGTGCTATACAGTAGGTCCTTCTTGATTATTTATCCTATACATAGTCATAAAGTGAAAGTGAAAGTGAAGCTGCTCAGTCGTGTCTGACTCTCTGCGACCCCATGGACTGTAGCCTACCAGGCTTCTCCATCCATGGGATTTTCCAGGCTACATAGCCATATGTTTATGCATGTGTTTATACTTTAATCCAAAACTCCAATATGTTGTTGAATATTGAGATGTTGCCTAACACCTTTCAAAGTAATGTTGGTTTGAAAAATCAAAAGGCCTCTGTTACTTGGTACATTCATTTATACAGTGCTCCATTGTAAGAATACCTAAAATAGCAACAGAATTCCACGGTTTGTGATAAATTACATTAATTTTTATTGGTATTGCACAATGATTAAGTCATTAATCTATCAAATATTAATTGAAGACCTACTCGGTGCCAGGTACTGTTTCCCTGATGGCTCAGATGGTAAAAAATCTGCCTGCAATGCAGGAGACCCATGTTAGATTCCTGGGTTGCGAAGATCCCTTGGAGAAGGGAATGGCTATACACTCCAATATTCTTGCCTGGAGAATCCCACGGACAGAGGAGCCTGGAGGGCTACATGCAGCCCAAGGAGTCACAAAGAGTCAGACAGGACTGAACGACTAACGCCTGCACTTTCATTTCAGCGCTGGGTACTGTTTTAGAGACTGAGAATATTGTCGTGAATACAAAAAGTACCAGGCTTCACAGAACTTACATTCTCTATGAGTTTTCTGTTTGAATGGCCATCTTAAAATGTGATCATATCCATCATCACATGCGACCTTCGGAAAAACTCTCAGGACTCAGCAGGGCAGGTATAAATCATCCCATTTCACAGATGAAGAGAATTCCTTGAATGCTTCCCTTTCTGGACCCAGGAAGGACTGGACTTGGTAAACTTTGTAAGGAGAGAGGAGGTAAATGGGGCTGAGTGTGTGAGAGAGCGGGCACAGCATGCGGACACCTGGGGGACTATATAGTGGTCCCCGAGCTGGGTTGGATATGGTTTTTAACCTGCTTTGGAGTGTCTCTGTTCTTGTTCCCCTGTTGTGTTCTCTCTGGCTTCTCATCACTGCAGGAACATGTAGTGAATACCAAGGAAGGTTCTGCTGGGCCTGGCGGGGCCTTTCCTCCCCCGGCTATCACCTGTGGCATGTGGGGTGGACCCATGGGCACATCCTAGTGGGAGCATCTGTCCCCATGCACGAGGGCATCCCATGAGAGCAGAGCAGTGACACATCTGCCTACAAGAAAGGACGTGTTCATCACAAACAGGACATTACAGCTCTGCAGAGACTCATCAGAAAAGCATTTACTGCAGGACGCAGATTACACAGGTTCCTCGCCCAGCAGCAGTTCTTAGGTGCTCAGATGCCCATTAATTCCCCAGCAGGGGAGGCGCACAGTCAGGAGCGTGGAGGAGCATCAGGCTGCTGCAGTTCCTTACCCTTCGGCTCTCACAACCTCTATCCTTGAGGACTCCAAGAGGGACTCTCCCTAGCAGAGATAGACTGCAGAGTAATTGCCTTCAGGTAATTTCTAGGGGCAGAAACAGATCACATGGAGTGAAGATGAGATAAATTTATTGAGTACATTAAACATCTGAAAGGACAATCATCCCCATTATTTAATTAAATTGTTGTTTTTCAGTTGTGAAGTCTTGTCTAGCTCTTTTTGACCCCATGGACTGCAACATACAAGGCTTTTCTGTCCTTCACTATCTCCCGGAGTTTGCTCAAACTCACATCCATTGAATCAGTGAGGATATCCAACCATCTCATCCTCTGTAGTCCCCTTCTCCTCTTGCCCTCAATCTTTCCCAGCATCAGGGTCTTTTCCAATGAGTCAGCTACTCTTTAATGACAAAGCATATTCCTTTATAATCATTTCTTTATAATGATTACAAATGACTGGGCACCTCACCATTCAAACGTTTATCTGAAACACTCAATCATGTGTTAATACAAAAGCACTACACTCAGTCTTTCCTTCAGCAATCCAGAGTAGGGAGTCAATGGCAATATGGCCACCTGTAGATTAAGAGCCTGAGGGCCAAAGATGGTTGGTGATACCCACAGGGACACAGGCTGGCTGGCCTCACGATGTCCTGTGTCCTGGCCTGCAGTCTAGTGGATACCCCACTTACCTGCTCCCCTTCACCACCAGCTGCTGCCTAGATCTCTGCTGCCTAGAAATTCCCTTAAGTGCAAAGCCAACAAAAACAAAGCATAATTTAATTTAACCCAAAGTCCTTTCTTTTACCCATAAGAAATGTCATAAAGGTGGCCAGTTCAGGAATTTTGGGTGTAATGAGAGCAGCAACCTATGGGAGGCTTGGTCCTTGCTGACTGGAAACATGGTGACAAACTTCTACCAAATGGAAGGGCTCTTAGACACCATTTACATCAACCCTGTGATGCAGACTCTGAGAAAGAATGTGCAGGAAAGAAGTCTAACCAGCTCAAGTGTGAACAGAGAAAAGGGAAGGATGAATAGAGGAATTTTACGTTTGAAACACTTTTGGATTTGCTCTTTAGATCGAGAAATCAAGGCTAGCTAATAATATTCTTATTTTAATAAAAGCCAACTCTTCAAGAGTGGGGTCTCTGGAGACAGCACCAGGAAGAGGCAGGACTAGAGACAGAGGGACTGAAAGTCTGTATTACTGCAAACCACCTCAAAAGCATATTTTTCTGCTATCATGTAGACCTCATTGGTTCTAATTCCTTGAAAAGTGGGAGGGGAAGAAACACCCCCAAACCATCTGCCTCATTCTTTTGTGGGAAAATACACGCACTTAAAGGGGAAACATTATTTGCCCAGTCTGATGCTTTTGGTGCTCCCCCCCAACTATTTGACCTGAATATATTAAATATTGTAATGTTTTGTTACATGTCCCAGGGCAAAAAAGAAATCAGGCTATCACTTATTAGCTTTCTGTTCCTGGATCCTTCCACAGTTGATTCGACCGTGCAGAAGATAGTGGGGAAATCCAAAGGTAAAGGTTAAACTCTGTTTTATTATGTTTACAGGATTTAAAGGGTAAGTCAGGAAGTGCTTACATAACAGCAAGTGAAAGTGGTGGATTAGTAACCAGAGCGGGACTTGAAAGCGGCCTTAATCCTCCGAATCTCCCGGGGTGAAAGGTCAACCTCTAACACCAGGTTGTGTAAAGAAAGGAGAAGGCACAAGCTTCTGTTTCATCGTGGCCCTGCTAATCCACTGAGGAAATGAGCAGCTGGGGGTCTGGGGGAGAGGTGCCGCCTCCTCCTGGGGAAGCCACCTGTGAATTCCGCGGAGAGGGTGTAATTAAAGTCAGCAGGGCCTGTGCAGGGGGCAGGCCGGACAGACAGACGTGTGGCCCGGCTGCAGCAGTGCAAGAGGGGGCTTCCTCAAGCTCGGAGGAGTCGACTGTGCTGGGCCCCCTGCCAAAAGCTATGAAGGGATCTAGCTTTTCCCTGACAGGCTCTCATCAACCTGAAAAGTGGGCTGATAGACCAATGACAACCGTACACACACAGACACACACACACATATGAACGTGCATGCACGCCCTCTGCCTACTGGTAACTCTGAGAGGGTTTAATGGACGTACTAAAAGAGCCAGCTTCTGAACATGGGCCTCAAAGAAATATTAATAAATCAGTTCTTCCTCACCTTCCCTCTTGCTCACTTGCTTTCCTCTGTTGCTCACCCAAAATGGGAAGAAAAAACTTTTCTTACTCATGAATCTAAGATTTAAATAGATACTCTAAAATTATAGTCTGCCTTCTCCCCTAGGATTTTAAACACTTTGGGAAATAATTGCCTGTAATAGAATGAAGTATGTTTATCTAGCTCTCCATCCTTCTGACTGTCTACCTATATATCCATCTAACTGCCTCCTGCTTATTAATTGAGTATGTGCTTAACATATCTTAAGCCACAAAAATAACCCAGAAGGCAAGTATGACATCACATGGACATAAGCACTTTTTATGAGAAGTTTAAGATTAGGGACAGCAAAATCCCCAGGTGCAGATTCCTTTTCTCCTCTGTCTGTTTTGGTAGCCATTTCAGCTCAAGAAAAGTCAAGTCAACTTTCTGATCCCCAGCCCCACACTTTGCCCCAAAAAACATCTTTCCCTAAATTTCCCCTTAAGCCACAGCACGTTACATGGAATGTTTAAAGTCCACAACTTTGTCTACGTCTTTCTCCCATGCATGGACAAATCGGAACTTTGGATACAATCAATTTACGGAAGAAAGTTCCAACGCATTTCAGCACAAAGCTAAAAAAGCTTTCAGAGTAGCCGTTCCATATTTATTCTGAGCTGGCCTTTATTAAATCACTGGTGAAAAATACGGAGATTCGTCTCAGCCGTAGTTTCATCATCTTAAAACAGCAGAGGCATTTATCTTATGAAATTGCAGGAGTCGGGCGCTCTGCAGACTGATGGCTCAGAGGTGTTCTTGGCATTAGTATCTGATTGTCTCGCCTAAGGTGTTTATGACGCGTACAGCTGCTAATAGGTTAGGCTGTTCATTTTTTATAGAATTTGTGGTTTAAGCATTATGCTTAGAATATCTAAAATATTTCTTCCCTTCTTTTAAAAAATGGTATCAAACTGTTTAATGTGAAATGTGAAAAGTGCTTAGTTGCATATATTTCATTCTCTGCCACCTTGTTATTTTTTTTCTTCAGAACCCTCAACACTTTGCTTGGTGTTTCAGAGCCTGGCTCATTCCCACCAACTATTCTCTTTATTAAGCCACAATTAATAACCTAAGCGCATTTGGAAAATGAAGAGGAAGTTTGAGTATTTGCTGCCCGTGGGATATGGGTTTAGAAAATAGACGAAGCATGGGATTTAGGTGCAGGTCACAAGGACGGAGAGGCTTCCCTGGTGGCTCAGTGGTAAAGAATCTGCCTGCCAATGCAGGAGATGCAGGTTCAGTCTCAGGGTTGGAAAGATCCCATGGAGTAGGAAATAGCAACCCGCTCCAGTATTCTTGCCTGGAAAATCTCATGGACAGAGGAGCCTGGTGGGCTACAGTCCATAGCGTTGCAAAGAGTCAGACACGACTGAGTAACTGAGCATGTCAAGATGGAGCCCCAGACTGTGGAAAAAAAAAAAATCATGATTTATTACACTGATTTGGTTTTTCAAAGGGCCAAATCGTGCCTCTTGACACAGCACTTTGGATAGTCAAATTTAAGGCTAAAATGAATTCTCAACAAAACTCTCAATGCCTGTCACTGCTATACAGCACTACTTTTGTGGGGGAAAGTAGGAATAGTGGAGGCGTTTAAAAACTTGAAGTAAAATCAACTGGAAATTGCAGTCACAAGGGAACTTGTTTGGGAGGAAACTCAGTTGAGGAAAGGAACTGGTTATGATAAATACATACAAAGTCAAAAGACATTAAAATTTATCTAAGAAAAAAAAAGTCAGAGTTATGGCCCCAAACTAACTCTTAGAGAGAGTAAGTTGCTCCACTAAGAAGCAGCGTCCAGTGCATTCATGGACAGAAGTCATGGAAGGTTTCAGGACACTGGCTGGTAAACCCAACTAGGATGTCAGTGATCATGGCCTGTTGAAAAGGACCAGCCAGGACTTACATGCACATGGAGGATCAGAGGAGGGGTTACTTCTTGCTAACCAGCTGCCTTTCAAGTGTCCTTCCTCATCTCCAGATTTGGAGTCTAATATTAAAAACAAGTAAAGCCTGAAGAGAAAAAATTTGCCCATTTTCATTTCGCCAAAAGAGAATCAAGTAGATTTGAAGTAAAAATGGTTTTGTCCTATTTAGTTCCCAATTTAAACCAAACTTTGGGAAAGCACAAGCAGGAAAACAATGTCTTAGACCTAAAAGCTTTCTGCTCACATTTTAAGGCTTTCACAAATGCAAGGAACATGTCAGACAGATTGATATCTAGATCCAAGAAAAAAAAGACCAACTGTAGTCCCTCACCTCACAGATGAGCCAGATGTTGCCATACGGGAAGATGCTTACATGCACAGATTCCAGGCACTAGGACAGCCCATTTTCTAGGGCCAAAGGCCACATGTAATTTTTCTCTCTCTTACACAGGAGGAAAAAGGAGAAATTAGGGGTCAACCGTGTTGTCCTGAGTGATGCCAGGATGCGGGGCTCAGGCTGAGG
Organism: Cephalophus harveyi; assembly: GCA_006410635.1. Taxonomy (NCBI): domain Eukaryota; kingdom Metazoa; phylum Chordata; class Mammalia; order Artiodactyla; family Bovidae; genus Cephalophus; species Cephalophus harveyi. The sequence goes on from SJYT01056970.1 coordinate 187,208, forward strand.
GCCAGTTCTGCCCCTTGCTGGCTGTGTGAACTTGGCTGAGCACCGCACCTGCTGAGCTCTGTCTGGGAAGTGAGGGTGATGGTGGCCTCTCTTGAAGGATTGCTGGGGGAATTGAAAGGATACTGTGTAGAAGCACTTAACACTGTCTCAAGCACAAAGTAAACCCTCCAGAAGGACCGCATTTATTAGCAACTAGTCTGGCAGCCCAGTCATGGTGGTCCGATTACTTTCTCTGTAAGGATCAGCTCTAATGACCCAGCAGAAGTCTTTAAGCAGCAGAATCCTGCGTTTAAGGAAGGATCGTGCCACCTGCACACAGAGGTCAACCACAAACACAGGCCTAAGCTCCCTGCAGATGTCAAGTTCATGTTCCTGAAGCTGCCTGTCCCTTTCTGAACAGTTGTGCTTGCCTGGAGTTGGGTATGGGTATCTTTGTGGCATAACCTGTACAGAGTGGAGGGGGGTGGAGCTAATTACAGGGCTTTGGGGATCAGAGTGGGAGCACAGGAGAGTTGACAACTCCTTAGAAATTTAGCAAGCCCAGGTGCTAGCATAATGTGTATCTTTCAGAAAAGGTGTCTTGAAAAAGACAGCACAGACACAATTCCCATTTTCATAAAGAAGTTTTCTTCTTTTAGAACAACAAATTGTATAAAACCATACAATATGCATGGGGCTTCCCTGGTGGCTCAAACAGTAAAGAATCTGCCTACAATGCAGGAGACCCAGGTTCTATCCCTAGGTCGGAAAGATCCCCTGGAGAAGGAAATGGTGACTCACTCCAGTATTTTTGCTTGGAGAATTTCATGGACAGAAGAGCCTGGTAAGCTACTTACAGTCCATGGTGTTGCAGAGTCATACATGACTGATCAGCTAACACTTTCAGTTCACTTTTCAAACAACATACATAGGAAATAAAGGTGCATCCTTGTATCCTTTTTAAGAAAGACACAATGCACAGAGGCTCTATTTCACTCAGGATACTGAGGGCTATTGGGTAAGTATAAACAATATCCAGTTTCTCCAGGAAAAAATAAATAAGGAAAGATTTTCTCTTAATTAAACTAAGTCCTAACACAGTGAATAAGTGCTTTCTTATAATATGTGTGACCACGACATCAATACTCCCTGTATTAACCCAGTTTCTTTTTCTTTACAAAGAGATTCAGAATAAAACTCAAGTATCTTTGAACTAAACAGCTCTAACTCCAAAGTCTCACTTTCAAACTGCCAACAGTGACCATTTGAAGAAAGCCGGAATGACTTGAATTCCTCTTACAGGAATTATTATACATGGTGAGAGATGATTCTGTTATCTGCATCTTTGCATTTGCTGGTCAGTGCTAAACACCTTTTACTGCATCATACATTCTTCTGGTTAAGCACGTAACAACAAGAAAAGTGCACAAGAAGGCACTGTTTGTAACTCTTTGCATGGATGGGCTCACTTCACTCTTGCACAACCTCTGGGGCAGATAGCACCACTCTGTTCATCTGGAAAAGGGCTCTGGCATCCTTTGGGGTCACTGGAGGAGCAACTGGCTGGGGCTCCTGTCCAGAGCCCTGGGTCACCAACAGTGGGTGACCCTGGCAAGTTATTTGAGCCCCTTAACTTTAATTTACTCAGCAGATATAAAAAAGACAGAGAATATATGACTTCTACTGTCCTTTTGAATTATGAATAGTTACTGCTTTCATAGAACCCCAAAGCCAAGAGCCTATAAAGAGCCAGTGTTTATTTCTCCAATGCAGTCACATCTTGAATGTCAAGCCTGGGTATCTTATCTCTTGAAGATGTGTTGCTCCAATGAGTTGGGGGTCCTCAAAAACTAGTTGCATCAGAGAGAAAGCAAAAAAGCAAAAAAAAAAAAAAAAAGCCTGGATGGACAGGGTTGTTTGCCAAATCCAATTTCACCACATGTGGCTCCAGTTACCTCAAGGAGTGTCAAGAAAATTTTAAAGTCAAATTAATTCATTCTTATTTTAAAGTATGAGGGGGAAATGTCACTTCTCTTTCTAAAATGGGATGAAAAAAATAAATATCTGATCCTCGTTTATCAAAGTGGTGTCTGCATGGTTGTTAAAGTCTTTTATTTTTACTCTTTCAACATGCTGTTCACTTAAGCTGTTAAAAAAAATAAATAAATAAGGCTGTTATGTTTATAATGGCCTAGAAAGAAAATTATATCCAAGAAGCTTTATAGCTCCTAAAGTGTGTCATCCTCTCCTATACCACACCCTAACAGTGAGGACAATAATTTACTCATAAAAATTGATAGCTGGCATTTGTATGCAAGTTATTCAGCTATTGCATGAGAATTAAAATAAAATTATCTTCTCACCAAAGGAGTTAGTAATCACCTGAGGCTAAGGCTGAGGTTGAGTTCAGAGGAATCTGGGTTCTGAGGATCTTTATTTTCTATGAAATTAGTAACTTCCTTGCACATTAAATAAATTACACACAACCTTAAATATCTATTTTGAAAACACAGACCCGCCCCAGAGGTCTAAAAATAGATCTTTCTTCTGAAAAATCAGTCCATTTTGACCACTTTGGCTTTTGTCATTGTCAGAAATGTTTTTCCAAAGACCCGATTGCCTCTTTTCCAGCCGGCACACTGCCCAGAGACGGTGTTCCTGTAGCTGCAGCCCCTGGGGCTGGACAACTCATACATCAGTCAGAGAGGAAGAGATGAGAGGGAGGGGGAGGAAAGGGTGGCATGGGGGAGCAGGGGGCGGAGAGAGGGAGGGAGAGAGAGAGAGAGAGAAAAGAAGGAACCTACAAATAGCCTCTGTTGTCCCGTTTGTCTCTCAGACTCTAAGCCTGCTTCAGAAGAGAATGGGTTTTGATAGAATGTCTTGCCTCTCTGAGTCTGTAACACATCTTTGACTTTGCCAGCACACACTAGGGATCTGTCCTATTCCATTACCCACCAGTCTAGTCATCTGTCCTCCTTTCCCCAACCCAACTACCTTCTGATTCTGTGTGTGTGTGTGTATATCAATCTATACCACATGGATGTGCACATGTGTGATGAATAATACTGCAGTTAAGGGTATAGAGATTCATGCATACACCAAAATACTCTAAGCACAACTTGTTCAAATATCTTCTGAATTCTCACAATCAGGAAGAGGAAGTTGCATATTGCACTAGAGGTCATAAATATAAACTCCAGAAGTTATTGCTTATTTCTGGAAAATGCTTTAATCAGTGCAGATCTATTGTACAACTTAAATTTACACTTGCATGGTTTTCCTTTGATGAAAATTATTTATGATCGTAGACATTTTTCTTTTTTTAATTCAGGAAAAGACAATAAAGAGAAGAAAAAAAAATATTCCTTAACAGAGAATTTGAAGAAAGTCACTACTAACAGTTTGGTGTGTTTGCTCCTAGTCTTCACACATAGCTGTAATAGTTACAATCTGAGGTTAGACATAATTTTCTGTCATTGTATTTTTCACTAAAAATAAAATGAAACAACTGTTACACGGTCTTTGAAAACCTTGTCTCCAATGCCTGTAAATAATTACATTGAATGGAATATCATAATTTACATATCCCGTTTCTCCTTGTTGTGTGTATCACAGAGCAGTGTCTCTTTCATCTGCTTAGTGACTGTGAGACCCTGAGGCCAGTCATTTAACTTCCTTGCACTTCAGTCTTCTCATCTATGAAATGGCCACGATAGAGGCACCTTCCACATGGTGATGTTGAAAAGAGAATGAGTGAAGGTGTTAAAGTGTGTTCTCTAGTGACTGTGATGATCCTTTCTGTTCATGCGGACTCTCAGCTGTCTCTCCATCCACCACATCTTCTGTTCCATGAAGCGGTTCCTTTCCTGACTATAATACAGTATGGCCATCTCTTTCTTTCCCTGTGCAGACAACTGCCTTCCCTGCAAGGGTCCAGTGCTTAGAGTTTTCAAACTCTATTGTTCATTCTCTTGACTTATTCTTGGTTGCACCCAATATTTTGACCTTTTCTCCCTTCAACTATTTTGAGCTCTTGGAAAGCAGTGAAAGTGAGAGTGAAGTCACTCAGTCGTGTCCGACTCTTTGCGACCCATGAACTGTAGCCTATCAGGCTCCTCTGTCCATGGGATTTTCCAGGCAAGAGTGCTGGAGTGGATTGCCATTTCCTTCTCCAGGGGATCTTCCCCACTCAGGAATCGAACCCAGGTCTCCCACATTGCAGGCAGACGCTTTACCGTCTGAGACACCAGGGAAATAGAAAGTCAATAATTTTCCTTATACACCAAAACATACTACTACTCCAGCTCAATAATGTACAAGTTGAAAAAAAAATAATACACAGGTACCAGGTACAAATTCATACATATTGATGAGTATCAATTTCCCAGGGTTTTGGCATAGATTGATGTCAGAGGATTTACCGCAAGAAGAGGTGGAACATCCCTTTCATCATTTTTTAGGTCTCAAGGGTTTAGATAGTCCATGGATGGGTTAGTCAATGGGAAGCACGCTGAGACAATGACTATTCCAAGACCAGTTAGGGAAGATAAGAAGAGGTCAGAGTCAGAGCTCCAGGGTAAGGATGGTGCCAACATCAGGGCTCTTCTTGGAGGCCCACAGAGAGACAGGTGATGACAAAGCCAGCTCCCACTTCAGGCTGCACAGCTGGTACCAGGTGGCTGATTCCCAGGCTGGGAGAGGTGGAAACAGCCCCAGGCAGACTGCATGTCTCTAAAGTGGGCCTTCTGCCAAAAAAGAACCCCATCAACTCCTGACTGTGCAGGACCCTCCTCCAGCTGCAGGCATTTCCAGCCTCATTTTGGAAGGAATTGATGTTCATTGTTGATTATTTTATTTATATGTCTTTTATCCATTTATGTTCATCAGAGGCTTGAATTTTAAGTATTTGTGTGGATGTTTATTTCATTTCAATTTATTTATCAGTTCTATTTTTCTGATTTAAAAATTTGAAGTCTGACTTCATCTCATTGCCTTCTACCTGCTTTCACTGAGGGTAGTTGTGTGCAGCTTTGTTCAGGTTTTCTTTGCTTTTTAAAAATTTTGCTACTTTGGACTCCTTCAGTTGGTTCTTTGTCATTGCTGAGTTGCTAAGTCATCTCCGACTCTTTGCATGGACTGTAGCTTGCCAGTCTTGGACCCCATGGACTGTAGCTTGCCAGTCTTCTCTGTCCATGGAGTTCTCCTGGCAAGAATATTGGAGTGGGTTGCCATTTCTTTCTCCATTTTTGTCATTAATAATACTTTAAAAATACATTATTTTATAGTACCTTTATATGTTGCATTTTAAATAGCACCTTGCTCCTTGCACCTATTAGCTGATTGAATTCTCATAGCAACTATATGATGTAGAAACCTTTGCTATCCCTATTTCCCAGGTGAGTAGATTGGGTTAAGTAATTTGATAATGTCATGCAACCAGCAAATGGCAGAATACTGATCTGAACTCCAGATCTTTCTTTGGAATTCACCCTTAAATCACTCCCTATGGTGCTAACCTGTAAGAGTAATGGCCAACAACACTTTCAGGCTTACTGTGTGCCTGGCCTTTGTGAGGTGCTTTGTATGTGTTGCCTAATTTAAGCCTGGAGTAGAGAATGTTGTTGTCCCAGTTTCCTGATGAGAACACTAATGCTGGAAATATTCAAATCCTGCCTCTGCTTCGCAGCAGCAGACCTGGGATCTGAATCCAGACGTGTGGACTCCAGAGGGTGCCTCCATAATCATCCTGCAGACCATCTTCATTTTTTTCATGACTTTTAAAAATAACACAGGCATTAAAACTATGGGTTTATTTGACTCATCTTGAAGGAGAATTGTAAAATTCTAAAGGAAAGACAATAAGAGCTAAATTCTCTATAATGTCAATAGTACAATAGGATCTTGGCACACAATCTTGGTAAAAGGATCAAAGCAAGGACCAGAGCCTGTCTGCACCTCCACGAGGTTGGGGCTGGCAGTACACCCCAATAGAAAGCTTAGGTTTCCAGACTCTTGGCTCATGCAGACTTGGAACTTTACCCACAAGCTTTGAGCTTTGATTGAACTTTAATGATTCTTTTCTGTTTGGATGCCAGCACCCAGAGACCTCCAGGTCATAGGCATAAAGTCTTGTAAGTCAAATGATGAAGAAATAAGAATTAACAAACACCAGGTGCTCCCCAGGAGAGCTTCCAGGAGCCCATCAGCTCCCTAGTTCAAGTACTTTGTCATGGTGGGAAGGGTTAATGAATAAACAAACTGAACCTGGAGGATGTATAGCTTTAAGGCTCTTATGGCTAAGTTATGTCATAACTCTTAAGTATCTTTGGGAAATGATACAGCAGTAGGCTCCTTTCCCTGCTCCCCCAATCATGAGGAAGGAGAAATATATTTGTAAAGGGAGATAAAAAGCAAAACGAAAGTGAAGCAAGTCAAAGACAAACATCATATGATATCACTTATGTTTAGAATCTTAAAAAAAGATATAAATGAACTTATTAATAAGATATAAACAGATTCATTGACTTAGAAAATGAATTTATGGTTAGCAGGGGGGAAAGGTCAGGGAGAGGGATAGATTGGGAGTTTGGGATTGAACATACACACTGCTATATTTAAAATAAAATGCTTTTCTATGGGAGTAAAAAAAAAAAAAAAAACAACAAAGGAAAGCCAGCTCTTCTTGGTCACTGAGTGAGGACGTACATTATTTCATGGAATACCTACTGCAGAGTTAGAACAGAAATGTTATTATTCCAATTTCACAGTTGAAGGTATTGAGACTTGGAGAAGTAAAGCAGGATCATCAGCCACCAAGAGGTAGCACCTACATAAAATCTTACTTTCATCCAAGTCAGGCTAAATCACTATGCAGACTTCCTGGGAAGAGAGGTGACATGTGGCCCCATTCCTCAGACCAGGAGCAGGCCAGTACAACACAAGCAAGCATAAGAGATTCTAGCCTTGCACAGGTGGAAAAAGAAAGGGCACCCAGGAGCATGGCAGATGCAACAGACTGAAGCTGTGAGTGGGTCCAGTTCAAAAAATGCAGCCATTTTCAATGTGTGCTGGGACCTGAGTTAGAGGCTAGGGAGATGGAGGGTGGAGCAGAAGTGAGGAAGGAAGCCTAAGAAATTGAGACCCTGGGCTATACTGCCAGAAGCTGTCTGAGATTGCGTGTACTGCTCATGTCACATTTTGTCTTAAGTAAAGCGAGCCTGACTTTCAAAAGCAGAGATAATTTAAAAAGAAAGAAAGAAAGAAACAAAAGTAATCTTTAACCTTGTAGCCCCAAATAGCACGAGTTGACATAGGGGAAAAAAGAGATTGCTACACGTGCATGCTTAGGATATTCAAAGTGTGAGAGAGGCAGGAAATTAAAGGTCACCTGCTTCCTATTCTGACTCTCAACTCTCAACCGTCACACAGTTAACAATGTTTGATGTGGTCCACTGGAAAAGGGAATGGCAAACCACTTTAGTATTCTTGCCTTGAGAACCCCATGAACAGTATGAAAAGGCAAAATGATAGGATATTGAAAGAGGAACTCCCCAGGTCAGTAGGTGCCCAATATGCTACTGGAGATCAGTGGAGAAATAACTCCAGAAAGAATGAAGGGATGGAGCCAAAGCAAAAACAATATCCAGCTCTGGATGTGACTGGTGACAGAAGCAAGGTCCAATGCTGTAAAGAGCGATATTGCATAGGAACCTGGAATGTCAGGTCCATGAATCAAGGCAAATTGGAAGTGGTCAAACAAGGGATGGCAAGAGTGAACATCAACATTCTAGGAATCAGTGAACTAAAATGTACTGGAATGGGTGAATTTAACTCAGATGACCATTATATCTACTACTGTGGGCAGGAATCCCTTAGAAGAAATGGAGTAGCCATCATGGTCAACACAATAGTCCAAAGAGCAGTACTTGGATGCAATCTCAAAAATGACGGAAATGATCTCGGTTCATCTCCAAGGCAAACTATTCAATATCAGTAATCCAAGTCTATGCCCCAACCAGTAATGCTGAAGAAGCTGAAGCTGAACGGTTCTATGAAGACCTACAAGAACTTTTAGAACTAACACCCAAAAAAGATGTCCTTTTCATTATAGGGGACTGGAATGCAAAAGGAGGAAGTCAAGATACACCTGGAGTAACAGGCAAATTTGGCCTTGGAATACAGAATGAAGCAGGGCAAAGACTAATAGAGTTTTGCCAAGAAAATGCACTGGTCATAGCAAACACCCTCTTCCAACAACACAAGAGAAGACTCTACACGTGGACATCACCAGATGGTCAACACCGAAATCAGANAAAGTAGGAAGTCAAGAAACACCTGGAGTAACAGGCAAATTTGGCCTTGGAATGCGGAATGAAGCAGGGCAAAGACTAATAGAGTTTTGCCAAGAAAATGCACTGGTCATAGCAAACACCCTCTTCCAACAACACAAGAGAAGACTCTACACATGGACATCACCAGATGGTCAACACCAAAATCAGATTGATTATATTCTTTGCAGCCAAAGATGGAGAAGCTCTATACAGTCAACAAAAACAAGACCAGGAGCTGACTGTGGCTCAGATCATGAACTCCTTATTGCCAAATTCAGACTTAAATTGAAGAAAGTAGAGAAAACCACTAGACCATTCAGGTATGACCTAAATCAAATTCCTTATGATTATACAGTGGAAATGAGAAATAGATTAAGGGACTAGATCTGATAGATAGAGTGCCTGATGAACTATGGACGGAGGTTCGTGACATTGTAAAGGAGACAGGGATCAAGACCATCCCCATGGAAAAGAAATGCAAAAAAGCAAAATGGCTGTCTGGGAAGGCCTTACAAATAGCTGTGAAAAGAAGAGAAGCGAAAAGCAAAGGAGAAAAGGAAAGATATAAGCCTCTGAATGCAGACTTCCAAAGAACAGCAAAGAGAGATAAGAAAGCCTTTCTCAGCAATCAATGCAAAGAAATAGAGGAAAACAGCAGAATGGGAAAGACTAGTGATCTCTTCAAGAAAATTAGAGATACCAAGGGAACATTTCATCCAAAGATGGGCTCGATAAAGATGTGTGTATGTGTATATAAAATTGTGTAATAAGGGATGGGCTTCTCTGGTAGCCTAGGGCTTCCCTGGTGGCTTAGTGGGTAAAGAATATGCCTGCAATCCAGGAGACTCCGGTTCATCTCCTGGGTGAGGAAGTTCCCCTGAGAAGGGATAGGAAACCCACTCCAGTATTCTTGGGCTTCCCTGGTGGCTCAGATGGTAATCTACCAGTGGCTCAAATGGTAAAGAATTTGCCTGCAATGCAGGAGACCGGGCTCAATCCATGGGTCAGCCAGACTGCCTGGAGAAGGGAATGGCAATCCACTCCAATATTCTTGCCGGAGAATCCCTGAGCAGAGGAGCTTGATGGCTACAGTCTATGGGGTTGCAGAGTTGGACACAACTGAGCAACTAACACTTTCCCTTTCCCTGGTGGCTCAGACAGTAAAGAATCTGCCTGCAATGCAGGAGACCAGAGTTCTATCCCTGGGTCAGGAAGATCCCCTGGAGAAGGGAATGGCTACTCACTCCAGTATTCTCACCTGGAGAATTCCATGGACAGAGGAGCCAGACAGGCTACAGTCTATGGAGTCACAAAGAGTGAGACACAGCTAAGGGAATAACACTATAAGGGATGAGTGGCTCCTGGCCTCATCTCACACATAGGACAAGATATTTCAAAAAGACTCCTCAGAAAGCCTAATATGTGCTTCTTGTGCACACACCTGACTCCCACCTCAGAGGTGAGATGTGGGCTTACTGCTTGTCTGACAGCAAAGTGAAGGAATCCATTACGCTGGGGCCAAGTCCTGACTACCAGAATTGAGCTCCCTATGCCCTGTGGGGCGGAGAAGGCAATGGCACCCCACCCCAGGACTCTTGCCTGGAAACTCCCATGACGGAGGAGCCTGGTAGGCTGCAGTCCATGGGGTCGCTGAGTCAGACACGACTGAGCGACTTCACTTTCACTTTTCACTTTCATGCATTGGAGAAGGAAATGGCAACCCATGCCAGTGTTCTTGCCTGGAGAATCCCAGGGATGGCGGAGCCCAATGGGCTGCCATCTGTGGGGTCACACAGAGTCGGACACAACTGAAGCGACTTAGCAGCAGCAGCAGCAGCATGCCCTGTGGGGAACCAAGCTTAGAGACCCCTAGTGTTGAGGGAGGGAAGATAACATCTCCAAAGAACCAAAAAATAATGATTTTTTTTTGCTAAGATGATCAGGGAAGGTCCTTCTGAAAAGGTAAATGGGGATGTGAAGCAGGAGGAGACAGTCTAGGGCAGGAAAAAACAGGGTTTTTGTTAGAGAATTATTACAGCTGGAACATCACAAGCAAGTCACTAAGTGATGCATATGGTTAGACGATGTCAGATCAAGCACAGTGTTTACAGGCTGGCTTTTATTTAAAGTACAGTTTGAAACAACTGAAAGGTTTAAATGTGAAAAGTGGCATATCTTATTTACTTTTCCTTTTGCTTTACTCTTCCCCTTTATTTCGTTGTTGTTCAGTTGCCAAGTCATGTCTGACTCTTTGAGACCTCATGGGCTATAGCCCACCAGATTCCTCTGTCTTCCAGTATCTCCTGGAGTTTGCTCAAATTCATGTCCATCTGGAGAAGGAAATGGCAACCCACTCCAGTATTCTTGCCTGGAGAATCCCAGGGATGGGAGCTGGTGGGCTTCCATCTATGGGGTCACACAGAGTTGGACGCGACTGACATGACTTAGCAGCTTAGCAGCATGTCCATCAAGTTGGTGATGCTTTCAAACCATCTGATCCTCTGCTGCCCCCTTCTCCTTTTGCCTTCAATCTTTCCTAGCATCAGGGTCTTTTCCAATGAGTCAGCACTTCACATCAGGTGGCCAAAATATTGGAGCTTCCTTGCCATCCAAGGTATTCTCAAGAGTCTTCTCCAGCACTACAAGTCAGAAGCATTACCTCTTTGGCATTCAACCTTCTTTATGGATCAAATCTCATATCTGTACATCATTACTGGAAATCAGTTTTCAGAATAATGAGTGGATTCATTAGTATCAAAAAGATATAAACTTTAAAATCAGTTTGTTCATATTCACAAAATATCTGGTTTAGATTTTCGTTGGGATTTTGTTGAATCTATAGTTTGAGAAAAACTGCCATTGTGGGTCTTCTTGAGAACATTGGATCTTCCTGTCCATGAAAGTATAATGTCTCCCTCTTTATTTAAATCTTTCATTTCATTCATCAGAGTTTTGTAGTTTTCCTTATATAGATCTTGAACATATTTTGTTAAATTTATACCTAAGTATTTCTTTTGGTGTTAACATATATGGCATTGTGTTTTTACTTTCAAATTCATAGCTGGTATCCCTGGTGGCTCAGAGATTAAAGTGTCTGCCTCTAATGCAGGAGACCCAGGGAAACCCGGGTTCGATCCCTGGGTCAGGAAGATCCCCTGGAGAAGGAAATGGCAATCCACTCCAGTATTCTTGCCTGGAGAATCCCATGGACGGAGAACCCTAATAGGTTACAGTCCACGGGGTCGCAAAGAGTCAGACACGACTGAGCGACTTCACCTTACCTTACCTCACCTTATATAAGAAACCGTTTGACTTTTACATGTTAAACTTGTATCCTACAACTTTGCTATAATCATAAATTAGTTCCAAAAGTTTTAAAAATTATTTTTGAGATTTTCTATGTAGATTGTCATTTAGTATCCTTCAAAAGTTTTGGTTTTTTAAAATATATCATCGTAAGTTTCACCTTGATCTGTTTCAATATCTTGCAGTTCTTTTTATCAGCATATGACTGTCCCACGTGGGGCCAGTTGGGCATCTCTTCGAGTTAACCGTTGAGTCCTTTTGAAATGTCCTCAGAAGTCTTAGTTGCTTCACTGATACTGGTATGGCAAGATGTTCTAGGCTAATCTTTCATATTTCTTGTCCCAGACTTGTAAACAGCTTATTCTGCAAGGAGCCCTAATTTTTTTTTTATTGGTAGTTCAAGTAGATTATCACACTACCCGCTAACCAGTTTCTCCAATTCCACTCAACTCACTTTTATTCCATTCTCTATTTAAAAGCAAGATTAAAAAAAAAAAAAAACAATAAATAAATAAAAGATAGCAAGGATGAGTTTAAAACACACCCAGAATTGTTACTTCTAAATACCATTTCCCAATAAAGGGTTTCTTGGAGAAAAAACTCAAGAAAAACTTCCATGTTTTAGGTGAAGACTGACTGAACGTATTGAGATTAGAATAATGAATATTCTGGGAAAGATTTGAAACAGGATATTAAATCACTATTTCAGACTGCCAGTGGTCTAAATTTTATTTAAAAGACATTGTATAAACAGTGTTTCAAGAAAGCCCATACACTTAGTGTGTACATTGCTTTGTATACTCTTCCAGTCTTTGTTGACTAAATCTACAATTCAAGAGTTGCAAACAGTATGTTCATTTTGCTTCATGGCCTGCATTTTTTCACATAGACAATTTGAAACCTCATCACTTTAAAATATACTCAGTTATATGCCAGGTAGTAATTCATTTAATAATTCTCTTATTTGGGGTTGGGTTGCTTCTGATTTTTTATTGTTGTGTCTCAGTTAAGACTCTGGTTATAAGCAACAAAAAATGATTCAAGCTGCTTTATGTTGAAAGGGTTATTATAAAGATGAGGGGTGTGTCATGGAGTCAAAGGGAAAAAATGCAGTTTGGGCGTCTGGAAGAAGCCAGAAAGCTGTCAGTCTGTTCTTTGTTTATCTCCATATTTCTTGATGAATCTGCTTCATTCTTCTTTCTCCTACCCTGATTATCTCTCCTTATAGAGGAATAGAATTATATCATGACCCGCTTCATTTTACCACCCTGACCATCTACAAAGACTGGCCTGTATTCTGCTTTCCAGTTCCATATCCTAGCTTGCGTTAAATCCATCTGGTTGATCAGGAGGTGGGTTTATCCAATACAGACATGGATGCCAGGGCCCCTGTGGGTGGGGGGTGGAGGAGTTCCTTGAGAAGAAGGGATAATTCATGGGTTGGGTTGACTTCTAAAATGTGAATACTTGGTGGAATTATTATAAAATTAAATAATTAATTATTAAATAATTAAAAAATTTTTTCTTTCTCATTGGAGCCTGTTCTTCAAAGTGGACTTACTGCTGTCTCTTATACAGGTCTATATGTGTATAAGAGACAAGCTGAAACTCCAGTACTTTGGCCACCTCATGCGAAGAGTTGACTCATTGGAAAAGACTCTGATGCTGGGAGGGATTGGGGGCAGGAGGAGAAGGGGACAACAGAGGATGAGATGGCTGGATGGCATCACTGACTCGATGGCATCACTGACTCGATGGATGTGAGTCTGAGTGAACTCCGGGAGTTGGTGATGGACAAGGAGGCCTGGCGTGCTGCGATTCATGGGGTCACAAAGAGTCGGACATAACTGAGCAACTAAACTGAACTGAACTGAAGAGGTTTCTTAGAAACTAATAGAGTTGCCATATGATCCAGCAATCCTGGGTATATATCTGGAGAAAACTCTGATTTGAAAAGATGCATGAGCCCCAGTGTTCATAGCAGCATATTTATAATAACCCAGACATGTAAGCAAGTTAAGGGCCCATTGATGGATGAATGGATTAAGAAGATGTGGTACATACATACAGTGGAATATTACTTAGCCATAAAAAGAGTGAAATAATGCCATCTGCAGCAACATGGGTGAACCTGAATGTGATAATACTAAGTGAAGACAGTCAGATAAAGAGAAATACCATAAGATATCTCTTATATGTGGAATCTAAAAGAATGATACAAATGCACTTATTTACAAAAACAGAAACAATTTACAAAAACAAAACTTATTTACAAAAACACAGACATAGAAAACAAACTTATGGTTACCAAAAGAAGAGGGGGTAGACAAGTTAGAATTAGCAAATACAAACCACTACATGTGAAACAGAATCAGTAAGGTGCTACTGTATATCACAGGAAACTATATTCAATATCCCATAATAGATCATAATGTAAAAGAATCTGAAAAAATATATATGTGTGTATATATGCACATATATGTGTATAACTGAATCATTTTGCTGTATACCAGAAACTAACACAATCTTGTAAATCAACTATACTTCAACTGAAAAAAAAAAAAGAAAATAAAGCAGTGGGAGGCAAAGAAAGTGATTATTACCTGACTTCACTTCATGGTTATATGGGTTTATATATCTTTCTCCTTTATCAGAGGTCTGCGCAAATTACACCCAGCTAGCTGCCCCTGTAGTACAAACCCAGCCCAGAGGCAAGGCCTCTGTTCTGTGACCTCAGGGGCAGCCCTGATGACTTCTGTAAAGTGGAATGCACTCAAGAATAGCTCAGTATCTTAGTGCACCACACCTACTTCTACTTCTGTCCATATCTCAATTAACATGATTAGCCCACCAGAGCATATGGTAACTATAACAGCTACTTAACATACTCAATAAATACTCTACACATTTAGTACATATTTACTGAGCATCTACCCTGTCCCTAGTACCCTGGTGGTGGTGTATAGAAATACAAATATAAAACCTCTGACTTCAAGAAACTTATAATCACATAAAAATTTTGGCATATATATATATATATATATATTCATTTCCATATTCTTGCCAGGATAATTCATGAGCAGAGGAGCCTGGCAGGCTGCAGTCCATGGGGTCACAAAGAGTCACACAACAGAACATACATATATATGTATGTGTGTGGGGGGGGGTGTGGGTGTGTGTAGACATATATATTTTTTTGTATTTAACATTAATCTTCTTATGTATCTATACTTCATCAACATATTTTAAATTCTGAGCACTCTGATTTTGATGTACCTGTTTTTCCAAAGTTACCCCTGTGAGTTTTGTACTTAGTCACTCAGTCATGTCTGACTCTTTGAACCCCCATGGACTGTAGCCTGCCAGGCTCCTCTGTTCATGAGGATTCTCCAGGCAAGAATACTGGAGTGAGTTGCCATGCCCTCCTCCAGGAGATTTTCCTAACCCAGGGATTGAACCCAGGTCTCTGCATTGCAGGTAGATTCTTTACCAAGTGAACCACCAGTTTTGTATCTGACTGTAAAAATCAGAACAAAGATTAGTTTAGTGGTTTGTATAATCTAGATCTAGAATGTAGGCAAAGCCTTTTTATTGTGTACAGAGATACATACATCCATATATAATTATTCTTCTTAGATTTTTCAAATTGCATTTATATGATCTCCTCATTTTTAATGCTGAGAGAGGGCCTAAGGACTAAAATAAATTGCTCTTCCTAAGCTATGAGAGTCGCACTAAAATTATCCTTTTGAAAAGCAGAGGGCCAGATGGCCAATCAATATGATTCTTTGAAAACACTTAATTCTACAAGACTATCTCTTGAAAGAGCTTCAGATTGTCTTTCAGAAAGTGAGAGTTAGGATGAAGCCTAGTGGTTCACAATCTGAAGCACAAGATCTATGCCCCAGTGAAGGGAAACAGAGCAGAGGCCGAAGCTTTATTCTGAGGCAGAAGGTTCAGTCAATAATGAAAGCACCAGAAGCAGAAGGTCATAAGGACTGATACAAGATCAGAATGGACCTTGTGTGGCTAAGCCAGGCAGAAGGGCCACTGCCGCGGTGTGATGAAGGTTCTTAGCCCTTGTTGACTATTTCATGAAACAATGAGCTACAGATACACTCAGCTCCCATGCCACCTACTCTGAACCATTTCTGCTAAACTGTAGTTTAGTTTTTCTTTTAGTTCAAGCCAGTTTTTCATTTAAGCCACACACTACACCAGCACATATTTCCAGAACTAAATCAGAGACCATCTGAAGAAAAGAAATGGGAGTGGGAATGCAGTTGTATTTTCTTCAAAGAAAACCCAACATATGTCTTTGCTCCTTCACTGGCAGCAGATTATTGTCCATAAAGAAAAGTAAATTTCCTTGGATGAATCTTTGTTCCCTGGAAAGTCCCCTATACCTGCCCCACAGAAATCAAATCACCCTTAACCAGCTCAATGCCGTCAGCAGCTTCCCTCCCCCATCTTCTCCATCACCATGTCTCACGAGAGTTGTCCAGCCTTGATAACACCTGATTTCCCTCAGAATTCAGCTAATTCACCTTTTTCCCCCCTCAAGGATACACATGGTTTCTGCTTTGCAGAGTATCCTTGGCACAGCACTGGCCCATGGCTGTTTTGCACCACCAGAATCTCCTGAACTTTATCAGAGACGATACAGACGTAATTAAACTCGAATTCTAGTCTCTCCTTGTGACAACTCAGCAGACAATTAATGATGATAAAAGAGCCTGCCAGCTGCTGCCTGACATACCAATGTGAGCTTCCAACTCCGATGAAGATGGAGGGTGAAGGGCAGGTCCCTCTGGCTCCATTTCAATCTGTCTTTTATCTCACAGTAGCTAAAAAGTAACACTCACTTTGGGGAAATTTAGATTCTTTCTTCTCTCTTCTTAAAAGCACCAAATAGACAATCGGGGGTAATGCAATGTCTATGAAATAAATAAGAATGCTTCCAGGAAGAGTAATTTAAGCTTTATCACCAGGGACAGTAGATTCAAGCCTAAAGCCAGAGAAGCAGTCTGTGCTGTTAATCATTGACCCTTTAAGAGAGGATGTGCCCACCACCTCTTTGCTTTGGGAACATATCAGTTGGTAGTGAGGGACCTTCATAAGGGGGATGCTTCAGGGATTTTTTCCACAATAATGTTCTTCCACTCAAAACTTTGATCACATTTGTCCTTTTCTCTTCACAATTTCAGGTTTAGGCATGACTACAGCCTGGTGCAGTAAGATGCTTGGAGGGAGACCAAGGCTTGAGGGAGACATGGGCTGTGGAGAGAGATGGCTGGGGAGAAAATAATCAAAACAAGCATGATGAGAGGGAATAAGAGAAGCCTGTTCAATGCTCACACTTCAAAAAACGTGTGCTGAGGCTCTGTGGCAACAGAACTGCACTTCTGGTTTCCTGTGTTGCTTTCTGTTTAACAGTTTGGGCGTTAGGGGGACTTGAGAATCCATTTAGACAATTCCCAGAAGAAAAAATGCAAATGACTCATAAACATATGAAATAAATGTTCTACATCACTTGCAATCAGAGAAATGCAAATATAAAACAAGATAGCATTTTCACCTACCAAATTAACAGAGATTAAAAGGAATTCTAATACTCAACAGGGGTGGAGAGATGGTCCATCTCTCACTGCTGGAGTGTTAATTGGTACAACCTTTCTCCTGGGAGATTTTGCAATATGTAGCAAATTATAAAAAATATGCATACTCCTGGGCCCAATAATTCCCCTTCTAGAATCTACTCTAAGGAAATAAGCAGCAATCCAAAAAAAGATGGACATAAATATTTCACCAGAATGTTATTTACAGCAAGAAAAAGTACAAAAATAAAGTACGACTTTGTTCTAAATTATATGATATAAATATAAAAAATAGATTACAACACTCCTTCACCAATTAATACTATACAATTTCTATATTTTAAAGACTATTGCTATAATATGAAGTAAAAAAGCAGTATTGTATATATAATGTGATCTCAATTTTTTTAATGTGAATATATGAGAGAAAGAAATAAAATACCTCAAAATATTAACAGGAACTATTTATATGTAGGTGATTTCAGTGAATACTTGTTTCTTTTTTGTGTTTTTCTGTATTTTCAAAATTTCTCTACAGTGAACATATGGTAATCAGAAAATATAAGCAGTATTTTTGGATTACAAGTGTATAGTCAGAACAAGCATTATAACAAACAGGCCCCAAATCTCAATCACTTAAAACAATTAAGCTTACAAATCCTCTAGGCATTCATCCCCACATTGCCTTACTCAAGAACAAAACCTAATAGAGCCTCCATCATCTGAAGCATCACTGGGCACCATGACGACAGAAAGAAAATAAAGCAAATTACACACTGGCTCTTACTGACTCATCCAGAAGTGATGCACATCATTTCCACTTACATTTCATTGGCTGAAGTCTGTCACATGACCAGTCTTTTATAATACAGATCAGGAGATTCAATCCAACATGTGCCTAGAGGGAAGAAAACCAGAAATATTTTTAAACAGAACAAATATTTACTATCCCCCCAAAAATGTTCAGTTTTTTCTGAAGAATTACTTAGGTGTTGATCTGAAGGTCTTTCTTCTGCACTTTATTAGTAGTCAAGATATGACATTATTCATCATTTGCATAACCCTAAATGACTTGGTCCTCCTCAATTCAGTTTTTGGAGCCTAAGCTATTCAAGAGATGCCACCATTGCAGGCAAGAGGTTATTTAAAGGGCTGTGGACATGCCACCACTACCATAAGGAAGCATTCTTTCTTTCTTTTTTTTTTCATTTTTAAATAGCTATTTTATTTTTTTTATTTTTTAATATAAATTTATTTTAATTGGAGGTTAATTACTTTACAATATTTTATTGGTTTTGCCATACATCAGCATGGATCTGCCACAGGTATATACATGTTCCCCATCCTGGAACCTCCCTCCCTCACCAGTCCAGGTTCAACACATCCTTTCTTTCCAGGGTCCATGAAGTAGGCAGAGGAACGCCAGCATTTCTCAGCCAGCATTCTGAACATAGAACAATCAAAATAAGCAATACTGGAATGTCTCCCATTTTTTATCAGTGTTGGAAAACAGGGCCCAGGCATACATCCAAGGTTCTTAACCAAAGCCCTAGGAATGTTTTTCTAGTCAGTATAATCTGCTTTCTTCTTAAATCTGTAGTATGCATACAAAAGATTAAAACATACCAATTCCAAAAATATAACTTTTAATGTTAAAATACCATCATAATTTCCAGCACATTCAAATGGATCAATTATATTCACTCTATTAAGTATCATTTTTAAGCATTTTTTGATTAGTAAAACCACTATGACTTTATGAATGAAAAAAAAGAAGTCAGCATTGTTTGAGCAGTAAATTGATTCCCATTTTTTTCCTTGTAAAATAAAATATAACTGGAACCTTGTTAAAAATAAAAGTTAGTTACATGAAATGCTGGTTTATAGCTTGCATTGATAGACCTCTCCAAGGGATATAGGTAATTATAGAAAATCCTATGTAAGCCAGAACCCTCAGGGTTATCATAGAATCTTTTTCATCACATACTATTCCTAATTGCTCTTCAAATTTTATAGATTTTAAACTTCCCAAATATTCATTTCATCTGAATCTTTCTCTCCATTCCCAAAGGCTGTTTTCAGAGCTTCATCATCTTTCACCCAGGCTACTGCAATCACCTCCTCACTTGCCTTCTTCCTTCAGACTCCCCTCCCCAAACTACCTTCCACACTGCCACAAAACCATACCATCCTGTCCCTTCCGCTCTTAACATCCCTCGGTGACCTCCCACCACCTAGAAGATAAAGTCCAAACTCCTTCGGAGATCCTAGAAAGTTCCTCCCCTTATGGCCCAAAAAGCCTAATGTGGCCTTCTCGAAAATGTGTTCAATGAAACAGCAGTTCCACAGTCACACAGAGGGAAAGCGGGCTCCGTGGTCAAATAAATTGGGAAAAGACAAGGTCAGCCTTTTCCTTTCCTTCTGGGATTGTCAGAGTTGAGAAGTCAAGTGTGACTCTAAGTGACTCTTGTGGCTCAGATACTTGGCTCTCTTGTCTTGACCAATGGTCATACCCTGGGTGACCTCCCACAGTCTTCTAGCTTTAAACACTCTGTACTGTGCTGACAACTTCTGCGTTTGCATCTCCAGCCCACACCTCTCCTCTGAACACCAGACTGCGTGCTCACAATTTCCACAGAGATATCTAAGAGACATCTGAACTTTCATTTTCCCTCAACCTCCTTCCTCAGGCCTCCCCAGCTCAGCTCATGGCAACTTCATTCTTCAAGTTACTCCGGCCAAAAATCTTAGCACCCTTCACGATTCTTCTATTTCTCCCATACCCCATATTTAGTCCATTAGCAAATTCTATCAGCTCTTCATTCAAATTCCAGAATTCGACCACTTCTCATAACCCCAATCCACCACTGTGATCCAGGCCACCATCCTCTCTCACCTGAATTACTCAAAGGGCCTCCTAACTGGTGTCCTTGCTTCTGTCTTTCCCTGATGATGTGTATTCTCAACCCAACACTCAGGCTGACTGCTTCACTAACTTTAACAGGTTACAGCACCCCTTCCTCAAAACCCTGCCATAGCTTCCCCTTTTACTTAGAATGGAAGTCAGAGTCCCTGCAACAGCCCAAACCCTAATGACTGCTCCTCCAAGACGACTCTACCCACATCTCCCATCACCTCCTTTTCCTCCCTAAGTTGCTCGTATGGATGGGTTCCTGCTGCTAAGTCGCATCAGTCGTGTGCAACTCTGTGAGACCCCATAGACGGCAGTCCACCAGGCTCCCCCATCCCTGGGATTCTCCAGGCAAGAACATTGGAGTGGGTTGCCATTTCCTTCTCCAATTCATGAAAGTGAAAAATGAAAGTGAAGTCGCTCAGTTGTGTCCAACTCTTCGCGACCCCATGAACTGCAGCCCAGCAGGCTCCTCTGTCCATGGGATTTTCCAGGCAAGAGTACTGGAGTGGGGCACCATTGCCTTCTCCGATGGATGGGTCCCTAGTGCCCACTTTTCATACTCAGCTAGCTGGGCCATCACATACACATATAGGCTCGCATCGCACTGCTATGTGTGGCACATCAGCCTGTCATGTGTGTTAATGGACACAGTCTTGCTGGATGGTTTGCCAGTGTGTTGCTCCTGACCATGCTGCCACCTACTATGTTGCAGCTGATGTCATCCAGCATGGTCCTAGAAATGGTCAGAGTGTGACAGGAGAGGAAGATGCCAGTGAGGTTCTGGCTGCAGCCCTTCCTGACACCACTGACCATGTTCTACTTACAGAACCTTCTCACAATCATACATATCACACTATGAAACACTCACCATTGAGTCAGGCATTGAGCCAACCATTGGTCCAGTACTAAGTCTTAACCCTCTTTGGCCATGCCACTGCATACATAGCACTTAAAATTCCTTGGATTTGTAGAACTTCACAGAGTCAGCTTCCCATTCTACTTATTCTTGTATAAGTTTGTCTTCTTTACAAAGTCATAAGCTTCTGAAATCAGGAACCATGTATTAGATTTCTGTGTATTTATCAGGTACCTTGACTGATGTCTGGTACACAGAGAATATTCAATAAACATTTGCTGGATTGGAAGTAATTGTGCAAGAGTGATCAACCAGAAGTGGTGCCCTTTGAGAACCACCTTCACTAAAATGGTTCAGTGACACAAGTAAGCCACACACCAGAGCTGGACTGAGATTCCAAAATGGAGCGCTGAATCCAAAGGAAACTAGGATTCTCAGACTTCCACTAGGGGGCAGCACATTTATTATATCAAGACATAATCTGATGTCCAAACACTGGTCTGTGATGGCAGAAAATATGCCCCAGTCCAATAGAAGGAAAACTGTGAAGAAAGCATTTATAGCTCTACACAATTTTTCTTTATTCCTCATCTGAGTCCTGAGACCTGTGATTTGGCTCCAATTTTTTATTTGTGGTTGTTTGTTTCAGATAATAAAACTGTTCCTTTAAAATAATGGTGACTATATTGAACCTAAAAATAAATATCAAAAGACCCAAGTCCCTGAGTGGGAGCAATTATTGCAAAAGGACCAGCCAAGCTCAAAATAGCTGTGAACGGCTTCAGGCCCAGGCAAGAGGAGCCAGCCTCGTGGCTGATCTGGAATCAATCTGACAAACCAAAATAGACAAAATTTTAAAATACTGAAAACAAGCGAACACACAGCAACAGTAAATATATTATGCTATGAACATTGCTCTTATTTGATCATTATTGACCACTGTCTCTTTGCAGTATTGTTAAGAGACTTCACAAAATGGATAGAAAATGAGCATTCGACATGTGGGAGGGAAAAAGCAGAAGGAAGAGCTACTTAGAATTTCCAAGAGAAATAACACTAGGGTCCAATTTTGCTGTTAGATATAATAAGTCCCAGTAAGCAAGCAAATGAGAAGTAAGCCAAGCTGATATGGCTTGATTTCAATTCTGTATTTGTTTATTCTCTGATGCATTCAGAGGAAAAAAAAGGGGCAAAATCATTCAGTAAATTCCAAGCCATTTTTACCATAAGTCTGCAGCAATTCCAGTACTGCCTTCCTCCACAAGATCCGCCTAGAGAATCACAAACGCAATCTATATTTATCTTTCAAGAAACCTCTGTGTAAAGACAATTCTCTTAGAAAGTACAGCATCCAGGTACATACATTTCCCCTTGAGTGTTTCAATATTTATTTTGTACAAGTGATGCATTCCAACCAGTAATTATTTGATCAATTATTTTAAGTGTATAATAGATTCTCATCATTCACATATTCAATAAGCATTTATTGAGCATCTATTGTATACCAGAAACTCTACCAAATGAAACAAGTAAAAGCATTAGTTTCTGTTCTCAAAAAGCTGAGAGTCTGATGGGAGAGTTATAAGGAGAGATGCAAGGGAAATTAAACAAGGTTAAGTCCCATGATTCATTAACACAAAGGACTGGCACTGAACCCAGCCTAGTGGGCAAGGGCTGTGACCAAAAACACTTTCTGGAGATAATGAAAATAGAGAGTGAAGGTGATATTCCCTCAGCCAGGTGGATATGCTAGGACTGGTGGGAAAATTAAAAGATTTGTTGCCATCTGCTTATCAATAGCAAAAATTGAAGCTAATATTTATCAAGCGCTTACTCTATGCCAGGCATTGAACAAGTACCTTGAATATTAGATCCTATTGAGGAGACATTGGTAATACATATGAAGCAATAGGATATCAACATAGGGTTGTAGTAAGAAGAATAAAGGTCACCAAAGATGTCCATGTTCTTATCCCTGGAACTTTTGTGTGTTAAACTGTCACAAAACGGTCACATGGCAAAATGGACCTATTTACATTTACTGATCCCAAAATAGGGCTCTGGATCTTCTGGGTGGGCCCAACATAATCACTTAGGCTCTTAAAAAGGGAAGAGAGGCAGAAGAGAAGGTCAGAAGATCTGATAGAAGGAGTCCAGCAGCCATGGCTGGCTTGAAGAGGAAGGAAGGGCGCCATAGCCTAGCAATGTGGGCAACCTCTGGAAGTTGAGAACAACTCCCCAGCCACCAGCCAAAAAGGAAATGGTGACCTCAGTCCTGCACCAGAGGTACTCCAATCCTGCCAACAGTTTAAATGAGCCTCGAAGCCTCCCAGAGCCTGCCAATACAACTCCATTTCAGTCAGACAGTCTGAGAAACCAGCCAAGCCCCCTAGACTTCTGACCTAAAGATCAAGGAGATAACAAAGTTGCATTGTTTTAAGCCACTAACTCTGCGGCAATTTGTTATGACAGCAATATAATACTGATAGAAGGGCATTATCTAAGTAAGAAAGTAAAACAAATTGGAAAACTATTACTACTGCACCTACTAAATACCAAGAGCCTCTCAACTATCATTCCCTTTAGCCCTCATATGCATGTAAAGTTGGTAGTATTGTTCCCATTTCACAGATAACAAAATGGAAACACAGATTTTTCAATAACTCAAGTCACAGCTAACAAGCAGTAAAATTTGAGCCCGTGTGTCAGATACCAATGCTCCTGTTCTTTCCACCTTGCCAAGCTGCTGCCAGGCAATTACTCTTTACACAGGCATATGCTGGGTCGTGAGGGCTTCCCAGGTGGTGCTAGTAGAAAGGAACCCACCTGCCAATGCAGGAGACGTAAGAGATGCAGGTTTGATCCCTGGGTCGGGAAGGTCCCCTGGAAGAGGGCACGGCAACCCACTCCAATACTCTTGCCTGGAGAATCCCATGGACAGAGGAGCCTGGAGGACTGAGGTCCATACGGTCACAAAGAGTCAGACATGACTGAAGCAACTTAGCGCGTGTGTGCGTGCACACACACACACACATGCTGGGTCATAATCCTTTCTGTGCATTATCTTAATTGAACTCTTAACAGTCTGTGAAGCAGGCAGGACAGAAATTATTTTACTCTTTTTACCCAAATGAGGACACCCAATCTCAAAATACAAAGTATGGGTTATATGCATCCCGGGATAAGAACACAGGCCTTCCAACACCAGCAAACTGCCCTGACTCCACCAGCTCAGGGATTCCTAGTCCATAAATTACTCCCCTCCACATGAACTCAGTCCAGTCAAGTGTGCCTCGAACATACAGCCTGTTCCTACAAAGTAGCAGGAGAGGACCACTGTTAGAAGAAAAAACGCGGATGGGGCTCTGGGAGGGAAATCAATACTTTAAGTGAAATTGAAACCTGTAGCTACACTGCAAGAGCTGTAGAAAGGTTCTCTGCTCCACTTAGGGTGATAATTATCAGTAATCGCTGTAATGAGACTTTGGTGCAAGGTGTCACATCTTCAGTGTCCTCTGCAGCTGTGCCAGGGACCAGTGAGGATGCTCTAAGTGTCTCATTTTTACTCAATTATCTATTATGAGTTCCCAGAGTTCCTAGAGTCATTTCATGCCCTGCACGTTACCAAAATCTCATTTTGGAGAAGGCGCCAAAGATATCTGCTTTATCTGTAGTGGATTCCATTTACCCATAGATCTTTCTGTAAAGCCTCTGTGGTCCAGGTAGGGTGCTAGGTACCAGTAACACTGGTTCTTTGCCTTCATGGAGCTTATACTCTATCAGAAAGAGAAACACTAAGCAAGTTAGCAAATGAGTAGAACTATATTTGAAAGATATAGCAGAGGTAGCCAATAGAACCTGAGATGGATGTGCTTGTTTTAAAGGCCCAAAGGGGCAAGGTTCCGCTCACAGGGATGAAAAGCCTGGAGCCATAGGGCTTCTGCACACCTGACTCAGACAGCTGCCTTACAGGGTAATCTCTCTGAGCCACATCCTGTGAGGGGCAAGATCTAAAACAATAGTGAGATCCTTCATATTAGAGCCTGGTGCTACAGGGAGGTGGGGGATAAAACCTCTAAGTGATTCACTCCCAATAAAATATACGTGATCTGCTTCTCATCCCTTACTATATGAAGCTGGTCTGTTTACTTAACCTCTCTGGGCCTCAGTTTCTTCGCAGGGTTATGTCAATGCATATAAATCACTGGATAGTGTTCAACACATAGGATATTCTGAGGAGACACAAATCACGCCTGGTACATAGTTATCACATGATAAATATTAGCTGCTCTGAGGGTGTGTCTGCTCTGAAAAGTGAAGAGAACTAATCTCCCATTCACTAGGTCCACTGTAAACATATATATATACATATATATATATATCTTTGCACTGGTCATAGCAAACATCCTCTTCCAACAACACAAGAGAAGACTCTACACATGGACATCACCAGATGGTCAACACTGAAATCAGACTGATTATATTCTTTGCAGCCAAAGGTGGAGAAGCTCTATACAGTCAGCAAAAATAAGACTGGAAGCTGATTGTGGCTCAGATCATGAACTCCTTATTGCCAAATTCAGACTGAAATTGAAGAAAGTAGAGAAAACCACTAGACCATTTGGGTATGACCTAAATCAAATCCCTTACAATTAAATAGTGGAAGTGAGAAATAGATTTAAGGGACTAGATCTAATAGAGTGCCTGCTGAACTATGGATGGAGATTCGTAACACTGTATAGGAGGCAGGGATCAGACCATCCCCAAGAAAAAGAAATGCAAAAAGGCAAAATGGCTGTCTGAGGAGGCCTTACAAATAGGTCTGAAAAGAAGAGAAGCAAAAGGCAAATGAGAAAAGGAAAGATATACCCATCTGAACGCAGAGTTCCAAAGAATAGCAAAGAGAGATTAGAAACCATTCCTCAGTGATCAGTGCAAAGAAATAGAGGAAAACAATAGAATGGGAAAGATGAGTAGTCTCTTTGAGAAACTTAGAGATACCAAGGGAACACTTCATGCAAAGATGGGCTCAATAAAGGCCAGAAATGGTATGGACCTAACAGAAGCAGAAGACATTAAGAAGAGGGGGCAACAATACACTGAAGAACTGTACAAAAAAGATCTTCATGACCCAGATAATCACGATGGTGTGATCACTCACCTAGAGCTGCTGCTGCTAAGTCGCTTCAGTCGTGTTCAACTCTGTGTGACCCCATAGACAGCAGCCCACCAGGCTCCCCCATCCCTGGGATTCTCCAGGCAAGAACACTGGAGTGGGTTGCCGTTTCCTTCTCTAATGCAAGAAAGTGAAAAGTGAGAGTGAAGCCGCTCAGTCGTGTCCGACTCTTCACTACCCC
>SJYT01056970.1:213722-256874 GCA_006410635.1 Cephalophus harveyi
ATCCAGTCCCATCACTTCATGGCAAATAGATGGGGAAACAGTGGCAACAGTGGCAGACTTTATTTTCCTGGGCTCCACAATCACTGCAGATGGTGATTGCAGCCATGAAATTAAAAGACGCTTACTCCTTGGAAGAAAAGTTATCACTACCCTAGAGAGCATATTAAAAAGCAGAGACATTGCTTTACCATCAAAGGTCCATCTAGTCAAGGCTATGGTTTTCCCTGTAGTCATGTATGGATATGAGACTTGGACTATAAAGAAAGCTGAGCACCAAAGAATTGATGCTTTTGAACTGTGGTGTTGGAGAAGACTCTTGAGAGTCCCTTGGACTCCAAGGAGATCCTACCAGTCCATCCTAAAGGAAATTGATCCTGAATATTCATTGGAAGGACTGATGTTGAAGCTGAAACTCCAGTACTTTGGCCACCTGATGCAAAGAACTGACTCTTTTGAAAAGACCCTGATGCTGGTAAAGATTGAAGGCAGAAGAAGGGGACTCAGAGGATGAGATGGTTGGATGGCATCACTGACTTAATGGACATGAGTTTGAGTAAACTCCGCAAGGTGGTGATGGACAGGGAGGCCTGGCATGCTGCAGTCTATGGGATTGCAAAGAGTCAGACATGACTGAGTAACTGAACTGAACTGATATATATATATATACACACACACACACACACACTTATTACCATTACTGCCCCCATAAAATGATGCTTACCTCTATGGGTGAAATTGAGTCCCCCAGAAGCAGTATGTTGAAGTCCCAACCACGCCCACTCATATCTCAGAATTTGACTTTATTTGGAAATAGAGTCACTGGAGGTGGTCATACTAGAGCAGAGTGGGTCCCAAATCCAACATGACTGATGTCCTTATACAAAGGGCAAATTAGGACACAGTCACAACCATGCATAGAGGAAAGACAATGTGAAGATACTGGGAGAAGATGATATCAACGAGTCTAGGAAAGGGGCCTAGAACAGACACTTGCTCACAACCTCAGAAGGAATCCACCCTGCCAGCACCTTGACCTCAGAGTTTCAGCCTCCAGAACCATGGAGGACAAGTTTCTATTGTTAAGCCACCCAGTTTGTGGTACTCTGCCGCCCTGGCAAACTAACACATATTCTTTAAGGGTAAGATGTGTATAGTGTTTAACTCTTAGCGCCCAGCATCCAGCAGAGGGCCTGGTGCAATACTAGGTGCTCAATAAACATGTATTAAGTGAAGGAACAAATGAATAAATATCTAGTATGGTGGCTCACAGGCTTCCTTGGTGGCCCAGATGGTAAGGAATCCACCTGCAATGCAGGAGACCTGGGTTGGAACCCTGATTTGGGAGGATTTTCTGGAGGAGGAAATGTCTACCCACTCCAGTATTCTTGCCTGGAAAGTCCCATGGACAGAGGAGCCTGGCAGGCTATAGTCCATGGGGTCATAAAGAGTTGGAAATGACTGAGCAACTCACTCACACACACACACACACACACACACACACACACGGTGCTCATATTGCCGGCAAGAAATGCCAGAGATCTGTTTAAGGCCTATAACCAGATAGCTGCTGCGGTGAAGATGTGGCTGATAGTCAGGGATCAATCAAATATGGGATTGGCTGCCTCTAACCAAGACACAAGCAAGCGCTTGACACTATGGTGAAGAGGAAGTCCCTGGAGGCGCCAGTTGTCAGGGGACACAGCTGTTTCCAAAAAGCCTGTGGGGCCGTGTGCCTGGACCTGAGGTCTGTGCCTGGGAGCAGGCCCCCTCCTCACACCGGGCTAGGAACAGGCCTCTGTCCCTCATGAGGGAAGCCAGCAAGAACAGGCAGCACCAGCACCGATGAAAAAGCCCATGGAGCCCACAGGGTGTGCAGAGAGAGTCTCAGACAGGGGCAGTTCTAGAAGCCTGCTGTACAATCTCAGAGGCCAAAGGGGATGTGGGCTCACCCCTGGGAAATGCCATGAGAATTCAAGGGCGGCTCAATTCTGACTCCACTCACCTGGGAAAGGACAAAGAGGAGGACCCTCTCCCAGGAGGCATAGAAGGTAAGGGCTAGGCTGGTGGCGGGGCCTGGGGGAGGGGCGCCAAGACCCAAGTAGAGAGGAGGACGAGAAGGAGCTGAAGCCAGGGCGGATGGAGCGACAGGAGTTAAGATGATCATTCTCGAGAGCAAAGAAGACGGGAGAGAAAAGGATTTTCATAACTGAACTATTCTAATTGACTGCTGACTCCACACTGTTCAGATCCGCCAGGTAATCGCTCAATCCTCCATCGCGTTTCATCTGTGGAGCTGGAGCAGCTCCTTGGAGGGGGAAAGGCAGGCTTACAAACTGATTAGGGGAAATCACTCCTTGCAGGCCTTCGGTTCCTCTTGTTAAAAATGGTGCCAGGAAAATCATAATTAAAATAGGAATGTGGTGAATAATATGCACCCCTTTCCTTGAATGTGAAATAGATTTTAATAACTACCTTAGCTAGAGAACCCAACATATTCGACCTTCCAGTAAGGGTAAGCAGAGTTTTCTATCAGCATGAAACAGAAACTATAAATCAAATGTTTCATATCTAAAGTCCAAGCCGGCTCTAGTGAGTAAAATTCCACTCTCCAACAGTCTTATTTTTTTTTCTTTTTACTGGCTGGCTATCACACTTCCTTGACTCTGGAACTATATGGATACTGTTTCTTCGTCTTAAATCTGTGAAACTACCTTCAAGAGCAATAGTCTTGACTACTTGTGATATACTATCCAAGATAAAGAAGCTGGTCAGTAATAAATGCACCTTTGTGGGAGATTCTATCAAGCGGGAACAGTTGAGACAGACTCTTTCGGAGGGAGGAGAAAGGGAGAGAGGAAGGGGATGTGGTGTGGTGGAAGTGGGTTGCAAAGAGATTCTGGAGAAGGCAGCAGAGAGCAGTGTGAGTGCAAATGCATTTTGGAGAAGGGTTGACACTGATAATCTAATTCTCCCGATTCAAGAACAATAAAAATTTTCTTTCCTGGAGCCTACGTTTTCCCTTATATCCCCAAACTCCACAGGGGACCCAACAACATCCTTTGCTGAAGGAAAGCTTAGACCCTGAAGGAGCCATGCTGCCTGTAGAAACCAGGTATCTTTCCTAGGATGCTTCTGCTAACTAGGGAGCACTTAGAGCTACTTGGCTAACTGAGAGTCTGGTCCTACTGAAACTACAAGCGGATCGTCCCTCGGCAGTTCAGTTCAGGGCAAGATGTATATGCTCCCGTGGTCACAGACAGACTCTCCAGAGGCCCCCAGAACTCTCCAGCGACTCTTTGATCATCTTAATGGGCTTGTTAGAGAGCGACAGTGAGAGTCCCGGAGTGCCGGAGTGCCGTGCAGCCGGCGCTGCCGCGGAAGTCGGGTCTCCAGAGAATGCTGCCGCCCTCGCGGGAGGTGTGGAGCCTTCCGCTGACCCAGCTCAGCGCTTCCAAGGAGACCACGTCTGGGGCGGTCCATCCCCTCCCACACACCCTCCCCTTGGTACCTAGTCTCAGGTTATAGGAAATCTCAAAATCACAGCAATGAAGCTGCAGAAAGTTCAGTGCCTGTTCCAGCTCCCACAGCTTACCTCCTCTCTGCAGCCAAGCTTCCAGCTTCCTCTCTGCCCCTGGGTGGGGATGTCTTCACGCCAAGCTTAGAGAGATCTCTGGAAAATAATCCTGGCAACCTGAAGGGTGACGGACACTTTCACACTCCTTCAGGATAGACTTGTGGTTTTACGCCTCTGGTCAACCACACACCAAGGTTTCTGGCAGGTAGCACCCACCCTTCCCATCTACAGATGCCTTAGCCCCTCGCTTCTCACCCCTGAGTTCTATGAAAATCACCTGGGGAGGATTTGAAAAGATAATTGCCAACGCCCAGGCTCCTCACCCAGGGAGTCTGATTTGATTGCTCTGGGTTGAGGCCCAACCCTGCAGCCACATGTTTCAAAACTCCCCAGGTGATTCTAAGGTGCAGCCAGGATGGGTTACCAGATTGGCCTCCAGGCCTTCCCGGGGCATCTTTGCAAGGATGGACAATGGAGCCAAGAGAATGCCTGGCAAAGGCGGTTTCACTTATTGCTTGATTTTCTGAATAACTTCTCAGAGCGTAAACATAAATCTGGAATCTGAAGGTCATAGAGGTCGTCCCCAATGTATGAACCAGAATATAAACCATCTATTTATTCAGATTGGACAAATATTTGTTGAAGGCCTACTATGCCTTGCGAGGAACTAAAACAAGCACATGTATCAGTTTCTCCTTATACCTGGTTCTCCCTTCTGCCCCTTCATACTTGGAAACCTAATTTCCTGTTTTGAATTCATTCTCCCTCTCTCTTTCAACATTTAGATGTAACATATATATATAACCCGCTTCACTGTCATCCCCAATTTCAGTTCTGTCTATACTTGCCTTCCCCGCTAGACTGTAGCTGAGCCAAAAGCTTCGACTTGTTCATCTCTGTGGCTGTATATAATAATAGTTCACATGTATTGAGCACTTACTATGTGCCAGGCCCTGTCCTAGATGCTTCCCACATACTATCTCATTTAATCTCCAAGCTTATGTGATTAATACTTTTACTATCCCATTATATAGAGGAAAAACTGGAATACAGACTTTAAGCAACTTCCTCACATGTACACAGGACCTAGGAGGCAGAGGCTGGGTCACACCCAGGTCATCTAGCTGCAGATTCTCCTCTCTTAGCCACTACTATACCATGCAGAAGTTGGATAAATCAACACAGCTGTTTCCAAGGTCTTTATTTAGAAGAGGCAGCTAGAGTACTTAATAAATAGGCAACCTTGAGAAAATTACTGAGTCCAAATCTCAATTTCCTCCTAGAAAATGAGAGTAAAAGTAACACAAAGCTCATGGGGCTAGCGTGATGATGAAATTAGATATCATATATAAGGTGCTGAGCACAGTGTCAGGTACTTAGTAAATATTTTAAAAGCTAGATGCTGCTGCTTGCTGTTTGGTACCTTGGTCTCTATCAGTAGAAACATCTCGCATTACTCCCCAATCTGAGTGATATCATCTCTCCCTATAAGCATCGTGGGCAGTAGCCACTGAATTTTTTATAACTTTATTTAGATATTATTCACATCCATTCACCCATTTAAAGTGTACAATTCAGTGGTTTTTAGTATATTCACAGAGCTATACAACTATCATCACAATCAATTTTAAAGCCAATTTAGAATTTAGAAGCAATTGAGAGGCAAACAGAATCAATTCCGGGGGATTTTTTTTCATCACCCAAAACTGAAACTCTGGAACCATTATAAGTCACTCTCCATTGCCCCCAAGCTCTCTCCCTACAGCCACTGGCAACCACTAATCTATTTTCTCTACATTCAGGACATGTTGTATAGAGTCATGCAATGTATGTTCCTTCATGACTGACTTTTACTTAACGAAATGTTTTTAAGGTTCATCCAGGCTCAGCCTATAGCAAAACCTCATTTCTTCTTATAGTCAAATAATATTCCATTATACAAATGGACCACATTTTATTTATTCATTCACTAGTTGAAGAATATTTGGGTTGTTTCTACTTTTTGGCTATTATGAATAATGCTTCTATGAACATTGGTGTATAAATTTTTGTGTGGACATATGTTGTTTCTTCTCTTAGGGACATACTTAAAAACGAAATTGCTGGGTCATATGTTAACTCTGTCCTTGGAGTAGGAAAATGGCAACCTGCTCCAGTATTCTTGCCTGGAAAATTCCATGGACAGAGGAGTCTGGTGGGCTACAGTCCAAGGGGTTGCAAAGAGTTGGGCATGACTGAGCACACTCGGAGAAGGCAATGGCACCCCACTGCAGTACTCTTGCCTGGAAAATCCCATAGATGGAGGAGCCTGGTGGGCTGCAGTCCATGGGGTCACTAAGAGTTGGACTCGACTGAGTGACTTCACTTTCACTTTTCACTTTCTTGCATTGGAGAAGGAAATGGCAACCCACTCCAGTGTTCTGGCCTGGAGAATCCCAGGGACAGGGGAGCCTGGTGGGCTCCCATCTATGGAGTCGCACAGAGTCGGACATGACTGAAGCGACTTAGCAGCAGCAGCAGCAGCAGAGCACACACACAGTAACTCTATGTTTAACCTTTTGAGGAACTGCCAGACTGTTTTCTAAAGTGAACAGCCACTAATCTTGCACTTGCTTCTAGGTGACCTGAAATAAGTCACTTAACCTCAGTAAGCTTGAATTTCTTTATCTGTAAAATGAGGATATATCCCAGAAGAGATCTTGTAAGTACAGGGTCATCACTGCCTGACATCCAGTAGGTATTTAGCAAAAGGCAGCTATTCTGTTGTCCCTGGCAAATGGTTCCCTGCCTGCTCCTCCCTCTCCAGTTTGGATTCAAAATATAAAGCCTGTGCCATGGAAGGATTGAGTGCAGTCTAATGGAGGTGTTAGGTAAAGAAAATCAGAGTACAAAGTCATACCACTTCTCTGAATCATGTCCCAGGTTTCTAAAATAAAGAACAAATAAACAAATAGATGAATCTCAACTCGAGTGTGCATGTTCTCTTTGCTTCTATAAACTGGACTTCTGCCCAGAAACCACAATAAGTGAGGAAGAAATCAATAATCCAAGTTTTGTATGCTAATGTAATTTGGTGAAAAATGTACTACAATGAACTCAGAACACATTCTCTAGATTGTTAGAGTTTCTTACAGGCCGCATCTCCAGAAACATCTACAAAAATGAGATTTAGCAAAACCGTTGTCCATGTGGCTCTGAGCAACGTAGAGACGTGTAAGCCCCAGTCTCATTGTGCTGAAGCCTTGATTAGCATTTCTTTTTCTGGCTGAAAAGACTGACAGTCAGTCAATCAGTCCCAAATAACAATAATATAGCTCTGCAAAAAAGAAACTTCCACTCTTAGGGGAGTTATTGTTATTCAGGGTAAAAAATATCCCCTGGGCAGATTCACTCCACTGCAGAAGTTGGTTTCAGTGTTACTTTGCAAAACCTGGGGGGAGAAAAAAAAGAAAACCATAAAAAGTTGTACATGCAATATTTCACATTGTGAGTAGATTTGCTTTGGGGACAATAGGCAGGATGCTTGGAGAGACCTCTCCTAGCAAATGAGAAAACAGAGGGATTCTATCTTTTAACTGCAAAAATAGTAAGAGGAGAGACTTGAAGACTGAACACAAGTGAGGCTGCACCATTGTCGTGGCTCCCCATGGAGGTGAGGGTCCCACACACGGGAGATGAAGCCATGGTTCCAGGCTTTCTTCACCAGCCCCAGCTTCTGGCTCCCTCTGCAGTAATGCTAATTATGGGATAAGAAAAACTAATCTTTTCTTTTTCTAAAGACATTAATCAAACCTATCAAAGAAGTACCAAAAAAAAAAGAAAAAAGACAAACTTTCAACTAGGGATTGCAAAGAAAGATTTAAGAGAAAAAATAGGATTTGCTCACTATTAGCCATGGGAAGGTTAAGAAGAAACATGATAATTAAGTAAAAGCCATTTGGGATGTTCTACATGCGTTTTATACACCAAAAAAACACAAAAAACAAAAACCATGTAAGCTGAGTATCATAACCTGCTTCTAAGCACCCACTTGTCACTGAGTGAAAAATATATGCCCGATAAATACGCTGACAGCTCTCAGATGTAATATTACTTGTTTTGAGGCTGAATTTTATATGAAGCAGGTGTGGCATTGAGCCCTTCAGTTACTAAAATGACCTCTTCCAGGAGTCCTAAGAGGCCTGGACCCTAGTAAACACCACCAGAAGGAACTAGGGAAGGAGATGGTTTGTCTGACCTCAGAGCCAGAAAACAAGCACAGTGACATTACTGAATGAAACTAGGGCATGGTGTGGGGGTGGGGAGGATTTTTCCTGA
The DNA here is from genome assembly GCA_006410635.1 of Cephalophus harveyi. Taxonomy (NCBI): domain Eukaryota; kingdom Metazoa; phylum Chordata; class Mammalia; order Artiodactyla; family Bovidae; genus Cephalophus; species Cephalophus harveyi. The sequence continues at coordinate 221,614 of SJYT01056970.1, forward strand.
AATACTGTGGCTCTGGATCAAAAGAAAATAATGCAAATTTTAGTCTCTAAATGTAAAATGCTCTCTCTATCCTCCAGGGATTTGTTTAGGTTGTTCCCTCTGTCCTACCCCAGGCTAGCCTACCGTTCCTCCCGTGGTCCTTACACAGAAACCACTTCCTGCCGCCTGCGTTCCCCAGCTCCGGAGGCTGAGTTATGTGACCCCATGAACTTGTGCAGCTCTCTATAATCACCTTTTCAGAGAAACTGCCTGTTTACTTCTCCAGCTGCCTGGCTTGAATGTAAGTCCCTAAAAGAAGCAGAAAAGCCCCATCGTGTTCCCAGGGTATACTCAGGGCCCATACAACGTGTGGCACGTAGAAGGGCTCAATAACTTCACCAATGTCTGAGTGAAAGAAATAGAGCATCTGAACTCAGAAGTGAGGCAAACCCTGAAACTGCCCACCAGCCAAGGTCAATCAGGTCAAGTACTGGGGGAGGGTGGGGCCTCAGAAGGACTGTCCTGGAAAAAACCATTCAAGGAAAAGATATACCCACCTCCCACCTCCGCCAGTCTTCCTTTTCAGAATCTGTGGCTTTTTCTTACTGTGTCTTAGAGCAAAGAAGCTTCTTGATTGTTACATTTAAGAAGTCAAAAGTATTTTGCAACTGTATTGTTATTACATGAGGAGCATAGGTCCTGACTATAGATTAGTAGAACAAAGGCAGATGGACCTGAGTTTAAATTCCAACTTTGCTACCAACTAAGCAAAGAAGTAAATCAGTTAATCTCTCTCTACCTCAGTTTTCTTCTCTGCAAAACAGTGATAATAACTGTGTTGCAGAATCATGGTGACTAGATTAAGTAATGAAAGGCATGTATTTGGCATCGTATTGAGGGCTATTTGTTAGTGATGGATGTGTGTGATGATGTGTTTCAGCAACTTTGAGAGGTAAGATTCCAAAATGTTTCTAAATTTGTTCCTGTTGTGTCAGGCATTATAAAGAAACAGGCTATATTTCCTGCCTTCAGGGAGGTCGTAATGCACTGAATCCAACAGACCCAGGAGCAGCTGCAGCACAGAGAGGTTAAGACACATGCCCAAGGCTCCCATGTGGCAGACTCGGGATAAAAATACAAGTCCAGTGATGCCCACGGTGAAGGCAATTGTACCCCACTCCAGTACTCTTGCCTGGAAAATCACATGGATGGAGGAGCCTGGTGGGCTACAGTCCGTGGGGTCACTAAGAGTCGGACACAACTAAGCGACTTCACTTTCACTTTTCACTTTCATGCATTGGAGAAGGAAATGGCAACCACTCCAGTATTCTTGCCTGGAGAATCCCAGGGATGGGGGAGCCTGGTGGGCTGCCATCTATGGGGTCGCACAGAGTCGGATACGACTGAAGTGACTTAGCAGCAGCAGCAACAGCACATGGTAAGTAGAGTGCTTTCTAGTACAGATGCATTGAGGATTTTTATCCAAAAAAAAAGAAAGAAAGAGGTTTAGAACAAAATTTCAAGAATTGTATTTAACAGTGTTGCCCCATGGGTTTCCCAGAGCAGAAAGTCTGGACCAGTGAAGGTCAAGAAGCTATTTTTCAGCAGTAGAAGGAAATAGAGATAAGCTTACATTTTTTCCTTAATCACAATAACTCTTCTTTCAAACAAACAAACAAACAAAACACTACCTGTTGCAAGAACTCTTCCACACTCTGACTGAATAAAAATTATGTGTGAAGAGAACAAAATTACTTATTAACATCCCCTCGCATTCAACCTGCCACCTACCAAAAGACTAATCCTTATAATTGCAAGGTCCGCTGTTGAATATGTAGAGATAGGGTGCTTGGATATGGATTTGGGGAAAATAAATTACTCTGCATAAGAAAGGAAGAACTATTGAGAGGGGTCCTAGGAAAGTTCCCAGCCCACAGTCCTCTTCATAAACACAGGGTCTACTTCTTAGGCATTGACTCGATGGTGCTCAGACATGCTCCTTCCCTGTAGGTCACAATACACTAGGTGTCCTTGTGTGTTTTGTTTTTTAAACGAGGAAGCACACTTGGGAGATGAAACCATCACCTGTAAAGCTATGGGGGAAATTCGTTTTTAGAGTGACAGAAGGCTGAGCTCAGAACTTGGCAAAAACGGGAAAGAAGACTAATTCAATCTGATGAAGAATGGGGAGAATTCAGTCAAGTCGGGAAGGCTACGCTAGGCATCTGGGGAACTGTATAAGGGCAGAAAGACAAGCTGAGAAAGGACCCAGCAGAGGAAGAAGGGAGTTTTCTGGAGGAATAACAGGGTCAGGCAGGACTGGACTTCCATCAGAATTTTACTAAAGGCAAAATGTGGGTGAGAGAAAGCCTGACCATAATCAGAAGACGGGAATTTTCATCCTAGCTCTGCTCCAAGCTTGCTGTTGGACCTTAGTCGGACCAGTCGCCAAACCTCCTCACCTGCTGTCATTCTCTCACTTGGGCAATAGCTGCTTCACAGCACTGATGACTTCGTGCCACTGAGAGTGGCCTGAATACCACGCAGGGATCTCAGGAGTGTGGCCTGGAGTGGAGCCGCCCAGTTGTTTCTCAACTACCATCTCCACTTTGTTGGAGGCCCCCACCCTCTTCAGGGGACGTGATCCTGTTCGGGAAACTTGTAGTAGTCTTGTTCAGGCTTCAGAAGTAGGAGAGCAGGCCTTTGACTAACTTCTGACCCTAGCTGGACTGCATGCCAGCCTGCAAGCACACCAATTGTCACCAGCAAGCCAAGCGGCACTTTAGATAAGAACGGGAGAAGGTCCTGGAATTTCTGGAGCCCCAAGGACCTGGCCAGTCTTTCAGGGTCTGGGAAATCAAGGTGAAACAAACAGCACTGTAAAGGCTAAACAAAAACCAGAGCTGCATTTTTTCATATAAATGGATTCACAGCCTAAGGTTATAAGCGGGAGCCCCATAACTGCAATGTGAAGTCTCAACTGCAAGTTGGATGTACCCACTAGGACCTCTTCCATTCGGGACTCCAGTTGCTGTTTCTCGGGACTTCCCAGCAATGTTCAAGTCTAGATGTATGTTTCAACCCAATTTCGTGATGTAATATCTCTCTCTGCTGCTGCTGCTGCTGCTAAGTCACCTCAGTCGTGTCCGACTCTATGCAACTCCATAGACGGCAGCCCACCAGGCTCCTCGGTCCCTGGGATTCTCCAGGCAAGAACACTGGAGTGGGTTGCCATTTCCTTCTCCAATGCATGAAAGTGAAAAGTGAAATTGAAGTCGCTCAGTCATGTCTGACTCTTAGCAACCCCATGGACTGCAGCCTACCAGGCTCCTCTGTCCATGGGATTTTCCAGGCAAGAGTACTGGAGTGGGGTGTCATTGCCTTCTCTGAATATCTCTCTCTACTGTTTCTGTTTTCTTTTAAAGACTGTATATTGAAATCAAGTCAAATAACCCTCTCTTAAATATTGAAATTGTTCATTGTGTGTGCAACAAGTGGTTTCTTTTCTTAACAAATCCTTCAAACCTAAAACAGAAGTAAAACTTTTGACAAAACAGATTAGTGTCTCAGGCTTTGCTTCCCAAGTGGCACTAGTGGTAAAGAATCCACCTACCAATGCAGGAGACACAGAAGATACAGGTTTGATCCCTGGCTTGGCAAGATCCCCTGGAGGAGGAAATGGCAACCCACTTCAGTATCCTCACCTGGAGAATCCCATGGACGGAGGAGCTTGGTGGGCTACAGTCCATGGGTCACAAAGAGTCTGACATGTCTGAGTGACTGAACATACACATACACATTTGTTTGCTTGGGGTCCAATAATCTCATCTCTGTATTTAGACTCCTTTCAGAATGTACTTGAACATATTGATTTCCTTTCCTAGATAAGAGAGATGCTGGGTAGAGAGCAGACTTGGCACTCTGAAGAACTAATTGTCAAGTAACCCTTGTTCTGGCCTTGGTTGTGTGAAGCCACAGTCTCCTTTTGATTGAGTTTCCTTATACTTAAATGAGAGGGTTGGAACTGACAATCTTTAAGGTCCCTTCAGGCTCCAAAGTTCAATGGTCCCTTGAAAGACCACTCCTGAGGCTATCCTACCAGTCTAGAGTCCCAGCATTTTCTATTGCCCAATTAGCACCATTTATCTAACCTTTTTTGGTCAGGTACATGCTTCTGTTCCAGGCATTCTGAGCCAATTCTGCAAATCAGACTTCTTGGAAAACTCAAATGTTTTAAACCATCTTCAAACATAAGACATCAAATGTACCATTTCCCCTTCATCCACCAACTTTGTACTTTTATCCAAAAAAAAAAGGAGGTACTGAGTCCATCTGGCATGATTTGCCTTGAATAAAAGCCCATCTGCTTATTATTTCTAATTTCATTGTCCTCTAGAATGTTTACAGAAGTTTCTTTCAATATTTATTGCACTACGTTTCTAATTACTGATCCAAACCATCCACGCAGACTTGGTGGNAAGGAGGTACTGAGTCCATCTGGCATGATTTGCCTTGAATAAAAGCCCATCTGCTTATTATTTCTAATTTCATTGTCCTCTAGAATGTTTACAGAAGTTTCTTTCAATATTTATTGCACTACGTTTCTAATTACTGATCCAAACCATCCACGCAGACTTGGTGGGGTACCATGCAAGGATGTAGGTGTCTTTCTCCTTTTCATCTCCACAGTTCTTTACTCTGGAGGCACAATGTGGCCCTCGGCCATCATTACACCCCCCTGGTGTCACACTGCAGCAATGGATTCTGACAATCAGTTCCTTTATCTCGAGTCTTCCTGGGGCTTGCCAACAAAGCTGCCTCTGATGAATCTTTGCCTGCCTCAATACCATTGTTGTCATAGCAAGGATAGAGAAAATTACCTGGTTTATTATCCTGAGGTTGGCTTCATCCAGCCCATGATCACTGGGAACAGAAGGCTTATCTCTGTCTTCAGGAGTCCTGAAGAGATGGGTAAGAGATTCACATTTCTCAAATTACTGAAAGACATTTCTGAAAGACAAGGATGGTCTCTGCAAGAATGGAGGCATTTCCAACCAAATCCTTTTCCAAAATACCTCCCTAAAAATCAAAAAAATGCTAAAAACTGTTTTAAATTAACACTTTTCTCCCCAAATGAGCTCCCATTTCTGATTTCCCCAGTTCTATTATGATGCTTTACTTTTCTCATCCCATGGCACTATCACTGGCTACAATCAAGCACATTCTGTTACTCCTTTGTAGTATCTTGATGCCTTTTCCATCTGCCTCTGACTTCCCGTCCCCACTCCGTCATCTAATTTCAGCCCCCTATCACACGGTCTCCATTCCTGCAGGACTTCCTATCTCTCAGTCTCTCCTCCACCCCATTCAACAAGCACATGACTCCAGAACATAAAATATTGATTACATCACTGTCCAACTCAGCAATATGCTATGAGTGCCTTTGGCCTTCAGGATTCCATGCTGTCGCTGACTCACAGAGGGTCTCCACAGTTGAGCCTCACAGCCCCCAGCTGGCTGTGTATCCCACAGCTGCACCACAAATCCTCTTTCCAGCCCCACAGGGAGTACTGGGCCCTCCCTGAGCCGCATACTCAGCTCTTGTTCACACACCAACTTGCCAGGCATGTGAAAAAATTGAAAATTTACAAAGACAGAATCTGAGGTGAAATCTGACTGCAGACACCTAGGGATTAAAATTGAATATAGCAGTGAATTTTTATGGGGTGGGTCACCATTTTTCTAATTCTCATGCTGCCCCAGATCCAGGAGAAATATCCCCACCCTGTAGACAGGCCACAGCTCTCCTTTAATGATCCAGAAGGAAGTTCTGGAATGAAGGGATGGAGGGAGGGGAAGATAGGAAGAGAGAATGAGGAAAAGAAAAGAGGAAAAGAAAAAAAAAAGCAGGCACTATACAGGAAAGGCAGGACTTGTGGGTCAAAAAGATGGGCTTTGGAGTCAAGTAGAACCAGATTCAAACCTCAGCTCTGACTAATGCTGCACGTTGGGCTCTTTAGTTAACCTCCCTGAGACTGTTTCCTTATTGGTAAACAGGGTGAATATCCACCTTGCAGGGTCAGTGGGAGTATTAGAGTCAATGTATGTAGATTCCCAGCCAGATCTTGGCACTTAGCCTCTTGATCTTTGCTGAATTACTCCACTGCCACCTCTAGCCCCAGCAGGTTCCACTGCAAGGGTGCTTATAGGGTAGGTTCACTCTACCAGCCTCCAGTCCAGCTTCTAACCATGCAGTGGGTGCCTGTTGTCTGGCCAGTGGTTACAGCTCTTCCCCCACAGATCACAGCTCTACATATGCTCCCATTGAGACTTTCCCTCAGACTACAACTCAGCTGCCCACGTCCCCAAAAGCCCAGGTGGGACTCCCCACACCCCTTCAAAGATCAATGCCCCCTTGTCATCCCTAGAGACCAGCTGCAGACCTGGGCTCCCAAGAGTGAGCAGCACTGGCTCCGGCTCATGACCTGACAGCAGGCGGAGGCCGTCGAGGCAGTCAGCCCGGAGCTGGGCTCCTGAGCCCTGCTACCGGGATTGTCCCTGTCCCCAACATCTCTTAACTGACTGATCTTGAGTGTATCACTTCAATTCTGTGAGCCTTGGTTTCCTAGTCTCTAAAATGAAGACCTGCTTCCTGGGGTGGTTGTGAAGATTAGATGAGTTAATGAACACAAAACATTTAGAATATTGCCTGGCACACAGTGGGTAATCGATAAAATATTAGCTGTTCGAATTAATAAAGCCTTTCATCATCAAGGTCTCAGATGCCTCAGAATCAGGCTGATTAAGATGGCTCCCTGTTTACCCTGGGGCTTCTTCAAAACATCCTGCTTGTTGTCATGACCACCAAGTGCCCACATGTGGTGCACAGACATGCAAACACACAGCCTTCAGCCTTCAGCAGTACCAACCCTGAGGCAAGAGAAGACTGATTCCCTGGAGCCTTCAGTAACAAGTGCTGTTCTCCACCATTTCCGGATGAAACTAAGTCAGCGTTCAGCAGTATCCTATATCTGCTTCACTCAGCAGACTGCCTTTGCTTCTCCCAGGTCAGCAGGGGGGAAGGTCAGAGGTCAAATGGAATTATCTGACCCAACCCTTTGTTGAGAGATCATAAAAATTGATGTCTTTTGGCCTGAAATGTCTAACTTGTCAGTATCACCTCAACTTACTGGGTATTTCTCAACTTTACACTTTTCTTTGGCCTTACTCAGAAAGTTTACAAATTCAAATTCAACCTTTCAGAAAACATTTACTGAGCATCAGTTTTATGCCAGGAATAGTGCTGGGGCTGCAGATATAAGGATGATTCAGAGACAGACTTTCGGTTTCAGGTTACAGGCAAGAGAGGAAAACAGGCAGCTGGACAGATCACTTCAATGCAATGTGATATATGCTTAGGCAGAGAAAGGCACGAGGAGCTCGGAGAGAACACAGAAGAGGCATCCAACCCAGCCCGCAGATCAGGAAATGCTGCCAGGGGAGGGTGACTCCAGAGAGGCATCTTGAAGGGTGAGTAGTCATTAACATTTAAAGCATATTGGCATAAAGAGAAGTTGGGTCAGTTGCAGAGATGTGGATGGACCTAGAGACCATCATACAGAGTGAAGTAAGTCAGAAAGAGAAAACCAAATATCATATATTAATGCATATATGTAGAATCTAGAAAAATGGCATGCTGCTGCTGCTAAGTCACGTCAGCAGTGCAAGACTCTGTGCGACCCCATAGACGGCAGCCCACCAGGCTCCCCCGTCCCTGGGATTCTCCAGGCAAGAACACTGGAGTGGGTTGCCATTTCCTTCTCCAATGCATGAAAGTGAAAAATGAAAGTGAAGCCGCTCAGTTGTGTCCAACTCTTAGCAACCCCATGGACTGTGGCCCACCAGGCTCCTCCATCCATGGGATTTTCCAGGCAAGAGTACTGGAGTGGGGTGCCATTGCCTTCTCCAAGAAAAATGGTATAGATGATCCTATTTGCAAAAGAGAAATAGAAACACAGACATAGAGAACAAATGTATGGATCCAAGAGGGGAAAAGGGTGAGGGATGAACTGGGAGATTGGGATTTGACATATATACACTATTGATACTCTATAAAATAGATACTAAGGAGAACCTACCACACAGCTCGGGGCTTCCCTCATAGCTCAGCTGGTAAAGAATCCGCCTGCCATGCAGGAGACCCCAGTTTGATTTCTGGGTCAGGAAGATCCCCTGGAGAAGGGATAGGCTACCCACTCCAGTATTCTTGGGTTTCATTTGTGGCTCAGCTGGTAAAGAATCTGCCTGCAATGCAGGAGACCTGGGTTCAATCTCTGGGTTGGGAAGATCCCCTGAAGAAGGGAAAGGCTACCTACTCCAGTATTCTGGCCTGGAGAGTTCCATAGACTGCATAGTCCATGGGGTCACAAAAAGTCAGACACAACAGCAAATTTCACTTCACTTCACTGCATAGCTCAGGGAACTGTGATGATCTAAATGGGAAGGAAATCCAAAAAAGAGGGAGTGTATGTATACTTACAGCTGACTTTTTGCTGTACAGCAAAAACTAACACAACATTGTAAAGCAACTATACTCCAATAAAATTACTTTTTAAAAATGTCAGGCTAGAAAAAGTGCCAAAGCTAAGGAAGGTTATTAGTGTATAATTCCTATAATTGAAATAATACCTAGTAGAAAAATAAGCAACTATAAATTTCTAGGGAGAGACTGGAAAAGAGAGGGGGAATTTCACTTCTTTAAATCGTATGAGAACTCACATAAAACTGATATTAAGTTAGAAATAATAAAGAGAATAATTTAAAAAATGACAGAGTCCTCCCTACCTCCACCAAAAGAAAAGATGCATGGATATGATAATCTACTTCTCTCTTACCTTACCAAGACAGGGAGAATCTCTCTGGGGATTCATGCCAAATAACTGATTTGATAAAATAAAATACCCCCAAAAAGCATATCAGCATAAAAAATACAGTGTGATTTTTGTAACTATGGTCATTTGGCACCACGGGGCTTCCCAGGTGGCATGGTGGTAAAGAACCCACCTACCGATGCAGGAGACGCAGGAGATCTGGGTTCGATCCCTGGGTCATGAAGATTCCCTGGAGCAGGAAGGGGCAACCACTCCAGTATTCTTGCCTAGAGAACTTCACGGACAGAGAAACCTGGCAGCCTATACAGCCTGTGGGGTCACAAAGAGTGACGTGACTGAGCGCGCACACACACAGAGTGAGGAGGAGGGGTAGGAGATGAGACGGAAGATAAGCAGGTACTAGACCATGAAAGGACTAAAGTCTTTTGAATATTATCCTGGAACAAAAGAGGAAACATTGAAATGTTCTAGCAGAGCAGTAACATGGAAAAAGTCGAATTTAGGTAGAAGTGAGAGGGTAGGTGGGACAGGGGAGAAGTATCTAGAAGCAGAGAACATTTAGTGATTATTTATAATAATCCAAGTGAGAAATGGTAAGGATCTGAACTAACGACCTGTCAGTAGAATTGAGAGAGTTTCTGTTTAATTTCAGAACTATTTAGGAGGTTAGGTCATCAAACTATGGGACTGCTTAGGAAGAAAAGGGAGAGGACACAGAGATGAATGAGTCCCAAATTTCTATCATAAATGAAACATCAAGTTTTGATTTATGCACTAGAAATCCTAAGAGTATTTGGATTTATACAACAGTTTTTCTGTGCAACATTACAGATAATTTTAAGGCAATGCTAAATAAAAATTTTATCATACCAACTAGGTGACAAAGAAAATTTCTGACCATGAAGCCCCAAATGTATACTTGGGATAGACCTTGAACCTAATTGAAGCATCTTCAACTGAAGTTCATTCTCCTGGAAATGACAGTTCATATAAAGAACAGATGAAAGGGGTCAGGAAATACACAGAAGCAAAGCCTTAGGTATAGGACAAATGTCTGTGGTCAAGATAGAAGGACTGTGATCAGAACAACACTGGAGAGCTGAGTTTAAATCAGGAAACCAGCAAAGGGAAAGGTAACTCCTGCAACATGAGAATGCTATTGTTAACAAATAGCAACTTCAGAGCAACAGAGTTGCTGGTGTTGACCCCACTGGAAACACGAGACCAACATTAATTTATTTTCCATCTTGATCATTCTGGACCATTCAAAATTCTGTTGTCGGGTTCTGTTATCTAGAACTGGGAAAGTCCACTTAAGATAATGGAAGATGGGTGTTGAAGATGAGTTTGGGAGAGAAGGCAAATGTTAAGCCTGGGAATATGTTCTACATTTGTAAGCCATAGTGAGTCATCTCAGGCTTTATTTTTGAAAATAGTCTGGAGAGTTCCCTGGTGGCCTGGTGGTTAAGATTCAGGCTTTTCACTGCCGGTCACCCCAGGTTTAATCTTTGGTTGGGGTGCTAAAATCCTACAGGCCATATGGTGTAGCCAAAAGAAAAAAAGAATAGTGTGGAAGCCCTGCGCAAAATGGATTAACTTGACTGAAATCCCATCAAATACTACAGTATGGCTGCTACTCATTAAATCTTTCAGTTTCTCCATTAACTGGCATCTTCAGACTCTGCTCCCTCTCAACCCCCTGGCAACATTGTTTCCTAAGGGCTCCTAGCTCTCTGTCTCAGTGATGTTCAGAGTATGTATGCGCTCAGTCACTCAGGCATGTACAACTTTTTGCAACCCCATAGACATGGCACCCCACTCCAGTACTCTTGCCTGGAAAATCCTGTGGATGGAGGAGCCCGGTAGGCTGCAGTCCATGGGGTTGCTAAGAGTCGGATACAACTGAGCAACTTCACTTTCACTTTTATGCATTGGAGAAGGAAATGGCAACCCACTCCAGTGTTCTTGCCTGGAGAACCCCAGGGATGGGGGAGCCTGGTGGGCTGCCGTCTATGGGGTCACAAAGAGTCAGACACGACTGAAGTAACTTAGCAGCAGCAGCAGACTGTAGCTCACCAGGCTCCCCTGTCCATGGGATTTCCCAGCAAAAATACTGGAGTGAGTTGCCGTTTCCTTCTCCAGGAGATCTTCCTGACCCAGGGATCGAATCTGTGTCTCTTGTGTCTCCTGAAATGGCAGGCGGACTCTTTACCACTGAGCCACTGGGGAGCCCTCACTCACGTTCAACCAGAGGAGATGCCAAATTTCCCCAGCACAGCAGTCCTGTGCCACAAGACTTGTCCTGTTCAGAATGCTGGCAGTGCCCAGGATGCGAAGCAGGGGATCTGGCCTCCTTTGCAGCTCCTACTTTTGTCTTCTGTAAATTTTCTTCTTCTGCTTATCACTAGGCATCCTGCCAGCCAAGCTGCCTGAATAGCAGGTTAAATGGCCACTCAACTGTCATCGAACTCCTTCTCCCTTTCAGGAGCAACTGGAGGCAAGCCAACACCCATTATTGACCTAGTTCCACAGCAACTTAAGATTTCCACAGTGGTTTCTACTAGCCAATTCCCATGTCAACACATGCTTCAAGTTAGTTTTGTTATTAGTGGTTTGCAAGTGGAGAGACTCCAATACAGATATGGAAAGCTGCTCATGTCTCCTACATTTAGTTCACAGAGTCAGACTGTGGGAAGCTATTTTCAAAGTTATACTAATTCTTTCAAATCTCTAGGAAATTTACTTAGTAGGGTGTCATTTGTGAAGAAATTTTAATATAAACATCTCTTGCTTTTGGAATTCAAATACTTTTGTGGCCTAGTTATGAAAAGTGAATCTCCTCCACTGGTTTTTATTGTATTATTGAAGATATATTCAAATTTTTAATCTCTTTAAAGAGATGAATGCATTATTGCCATCTCTTTGAGCCTGTCTTTTCAAGTCTCTTACATTTTATCTTGTATTATTGGCCCTCTTTGAGGGACTGTGGTATCTTTCTAATCCTAATAAATTGAAAGTGTTTTGAGGGCAAACTGTCTAATTTTTTGTACTCCTCCAGTCTCTATGACAGTACTTGGTCTATCATAATGACAAAAAATATTTGCTGATGAATCTGTGATCAAGCTGATGGTTGTACCTATTGGGAATTCACTTTTTTAAAAAAATCTTGGGGACTTCCCTGGCAGTCCAGGGTTGAGACTCTATACTTCCACTTCAGGGGCATGGATTTGATCCCTGGTTGGGGAACTAAGCTCTCCCATTCCACATGGCCAAACAAGAAAAAAGAAAAACTTCACAAAGCATTACTGGTGTTTTTTTCAGCATCCCGCCCCTTTTTTGTCCATGTTTCAATTTTTTAAATTAAAAGCTTCATTTCATCAACACTGACCTCTAAGTCATGGATACTTCTCTCATATCTAAGAAGTCCCTAACTCCCCACCTGTCTTTCAACCAGAAATTCTCTATGCAAGATATAGCTAGTAACTTACCCTGTGGACGCGAAAGCACAAAAATAGTCACAATTTTCCACTCATCACTTTGTCCAGGACCTTTGTAATACAACTTTGCATCTGCTCCTATCAAGATGTGGGGTCTATTTTCCCAACCCCTTGAATCAGGAATAGAAAAAAATTCCTTAAGTTGCTGAAGAAGAAAATCAGTCTACCAAAACACCCACAGGAAACCTCACATGTAATCAATATGTTTTAAATGCATTCCTTTTCACACCAGAATAAGATAAAAATGCTTACTATTACCGCAGCTTCTTTATGTAGCCCTCAATATTTGGCCAGTGCAATGAGACAGGAAGATTGCCAGGGAAAAGTACAACTGTTGTTGTTTGGAAATAACAAAGAATATATGAGAATTTCATAGTGAAAATCTTAAAACCCTTAGGTCATATAAGTTCATATTAATGGGGAAAAAAACCCAATGCTGATAGATCTAGATAGTTGCTGCCGCAACTAAAAGATAAGATTATTTAATCCTGTAAAGATGGAAAATCTCCCCCAAATTAATTTATAAATTTAATGGAATTATGAACCAAATTTCAGTAGGATTATTTTAAACATCTCATTAAACTGTCCAAAATGAGAATGAAAGAATAAGTATCCATGAATAAAAGAGAATTTTGAAAAACAAGGGACTGAAGCAGTTAATTACTGTATTTTATAGTTTCCTAGGGCTTCAGTTTGGGAGAAGGGAATGGCAACCCACTCCAGTATTCCTGCCTGGGAAATCCCATGGACAGAGGAGTCTGTAACAAAGTACCACAAACTGGGTGGCTTAAAACAACAGAAACACATTCTCTCACAGTTTTGGAGGCCACAAGTCCAAAATTAAGGTGTTGGCAGAGCCACACTTGCTCTGGGAGCTCTAAGGTAGGATCTGTGTGGGGCCTCAGCTAGCTTCTGCAGGATGAGGGCAGTCCTTCATAGTCCTTGACCTGTGGCTGTTATCTCTCCAATCTCTCTCTGTCTTCACCTCAGGCTTCTTTTCTGTGTCTTTCTGTGTCTGTGTTTTCCTTCTTCTGTCTCATGCTACTGGATTTAGGAACTATCCAGGTCATCAGGCTCATTTCATCTCAAGTACCTTAATTTAATTACATATGTAACAACTTTTCCCCCCAAATAAAATGACATTCACAGCTTCTAGGGATTTGGATATGGACATAACTTTTTGGAGGCCACCATTCAATTCACAATACCTGCCCTACCAGATATGAAGGCATACTATAAGGCCATAGTATAACTCTATTATGTACTGGCACAATAACAGACTAATAGACCAATGGGACAAAACAGAGCCCAAACAGTTCCAAGTTAGAAATTTGGATATATGGACAACTGACATGATAAATCAGTGGGGAAAGAATCAGTTTAAGAAAGAGCGTTTAAAAAAAAAAAAAACCCAAGGAGAAAATTTTAACTTAGACCCTATTTCACACCTTACATAAAGGTAAAATCTGGATGGATTAAAAGCCTAAATATTAAAGATGAGCATTATATTGGTGTGTGCATGTAAAGAAAGTATAGAAGAATATCTTTGTGGTATTTCAGATGGGAAACAAGATCTCAAAAGCACAAGCCATATGGTGAAAAATTGGCAATTTTTGATTATATTACAATTAAGGATTTCTTCTTCCTTATAGAATTGTAAATAACATATGCAGTTACTTCCTTGTCCAGAAGGTGAAGTTTGACTCCCCTCCCCTTGAGTGTGGGCTGAACCTACTGACTCATGTCCAAGAACAGAGTACGGAAAGGAAACAAATTCAACTTGACAGTAGAGACAAGTGGCTGATATCCCCTTAACCAAGTGTTCAAGATTAACATCACCAGTAATAAGTCATGTTGATATTACATACCCCTTGATGTGATGTGATAAGAAATGTACTTTACTTCTGTGGTCTTCTTCCCAAAAAATGTGTAAACCCAGGCTAATCATAAGAAAACAGCAGACAAACCCAAATTGAGAGACTGTCTACAAAATTCTTGACCAGTACTCTTCAAAACATCGAACGTCATGAAAAGCAAGGAAAGACTGAGAACCTAGCCCAGATCAAAAGAGACTAAGGACATGGCAACTGAAAGCCGTGCAGTATCCTGGATTAGCTCCCGGAACAGGGAAAGGACAGCAAAGAAAAGAACGGTGACATCTGAAAAAACCTGTGACTTAGTTAGTGTTCTTAAGCCAGTGTTATTTCTTGGTTTTGACAAATATGCCAAAAATTATGTTAACATTAGGGGGACGCCCCTGGTGGTCCAGTGGCTAAGACTCCATGCTCCCAATGCAGGGAGCCTGGATTCAATCCCAAGTCAGAGAACCAGATACGACCTGCTGCCACAACTGAAAGAACCTGTATGCCACAAATAAGATATTGAATGCTGCACCTAAGACCTGGGGCAGCCAAATAAATAAATAAACATTTTTAAAATAAATAAATAACATGCTAACATTAGGGAGAAGGTAATACGGGAACACTCTGCAGTATCTTTACAACTTTCCTGTAAATCTCAAATTCTTCCAAAATAAAACATTTGTCATATAAAAAGTAATTTCCTTCAACAAAAGATACCAGAATAAAATTGCATCAGCTAAAACTGACAAAAATTAATGTCTAAAACACATATGGAATTCCAACAAATTGATGAGAAAGACAGGAATCCCAATAGTAAAATGGACAAGGATATGATTACACAATTCCCAGAAGGACAAATCCAAATGACTAATAAATATATGATAAAATGCTCTGTATCAATAATACCCAGAAATATGCTAATTTATATGGATGAGAATGTGGAGATACAGGAAGCCTAGTTCACTCCTATAGAAGAAAAAAGTAGAACAGTCATCTGGAGAACTCCATGTGAGATGAGGTATTCAGTTACCCCTATTTTATAACCTATAATCTGACTCTAGTGTTACCACCCAGGAACACTTACCCAGGACCATACACAGGCACAGAAAAGGATTCTTCACAGCACTGTGGCAGCAAAGCATTGAGCCACCAATGGCATCTGTAACTGGTACTGTGAGCAAAACCTAGTGGACACATGCTCTGGAAGACAATGCAGCTGAAGAATTAACTACATGCACATTCACCAACATGGATAAATTCTGAAAAATTATGCTGTAAATAAAACAGTAAAAAGGAAAAAAATACACTGAAATACTATTATATAAATCTAGATGTCATACATTTCATAACATACTCTAAACATATGAGTATGCAAGTTGCATGTTTACTAGATATGAAGGAGATAACAGGCATAGGTATGAAGATGGAAAATGCTGAAATAAACTAGCCCATGTGAGCCAAAAAGAAGACACAGATGCCATGAGCAAGTTAGGTTCAACTCTTTGCATCTGAAGACAAATCTAAATCAAAAAGGGCAGAGGGCAGTTCTGGATGAAGGCTTGAGATCATCTTTGAGCTAAGAGCATGCGTTTTAGTGTGGCTGGATGTGGGAACATCTATATTGTCTTCTCAGCAGCCCATTTCTTTACAGGCTGATTACAAAATAAGTTATTTCTTAATGTCCAGATAAGTCATTCACAGATGAGAAAAGCATTGCTGTACTTGATCTCATTACAATAAGACATACTGACACTACAGCCTGACATTCATGAGTAATTCTTTGCAATATCCCTATGAATCCCCTCAATTCACAAAGAACCACTATATCACGTCATTTCCCCATGATATGTATATACAAAAAGTGAAAAACGTTTTTTCCTTGAGCGGCGAGGGCAAAGCATTAGGCCAGCCATGCAATCCACCACTGCACCCCAGCATCCCAGCCAGCAAGTGCAATTCTGATTCATGCTTCAGTAAGAATACAAATTATATTTTGAACCTGGAGGGTCATTTACAAATAATGAAAAATGTGAATTCTAAATCAATGAAAGTCCAGGGAGTACTATACCATGATGACCACGCCAGTGCCCTAGAAGAGTTACTGTAGCTTTTGTAAGTGTTTAATCTCTGAAACAACAGAGGCCCTGAGCAAACCCTGCTCACTGTGATTGACAATGTGGCCTATGGCTCAGACCATTGCCGCACTGACTCCAAGCAAATCACAGAAGATTGAAATTCTAAGAGAAGCTGTTGATTTCAAAGCTTTTAATGATTCAAATTTTCAATCAGCAGCTTTTCTTTTCCAGTTCATTACTCACAGACTCTGTGGATCAACCAATGTGTGCAGCCCATCTCCTCCTTAATTCCTCTAGTAATATAATCCTGTCCATCACTTTACCCGGCCCTGGAAAACAAAGCCAAAATATACACGTTCATTTTACCTTCATTTACTCTGGCAAGATTCCAAAAAGCGTGGGAAACAAAGTAAGAAAAAGCCAAGCATCTCAGAAAGCTTCTAAAATGAAGCCCATCAAGCCAATGATTCCTTAACACAACTGAACTGATGGGAAATTGAACGTGAGCTGGCAGCTCAGGCTGTGATGAATGAGAGATGCATGTGAAAAAAGAAAGGGAAGAGAGGAGCATCTTCAGCCTCAAGTCAGGACTCTGTCCATCTCACGGTGTCGTTCCACCTCGGGGGTCTGGAGACGAAAATAACTTGGCTTTGAAACACACATACGCTATTCAAGGAAGCAGCCGACAATTTTAAATACGAAGGGGGGTATGGGAATAGGTTCCTACTGTGTAAAATTGCATATTATTGAATTGATTGAGTTGTCATTCAGCAAAGGTGATTTTAGAAATGAAGCTAGCAGGGGAAATAAATAAAGCAGAAATTCAGATAAAATTCATTCAAGTCTTGCCACTGGTATCTGTGAAACTAAAGGATTGCAGCTTGTGAAGGTAATGTTATTAAACAAAGATGCTGAAGGTCGTTCCTTGTCACCCTTTTCTATAAATTATCCCACTTCTTCTGTGGCTCATCGACTGTCACTCCGCAGAGCACTCACAGACTCACCTGAAGCCAGGGCCAGCCAGACCTTGTTGATACTGTGAAATTCCTATGCTGTCTTGCTATATAGCCCAGGAAGCCCAGCTCACCGCTCTGTGGTGATCTAAAGGGGTGGGAGGTGGGAGGGGAAGTGGGAGGGAGGCCCAAGAGGGAGAGGATATATGTACACATAGAGCTGATTCACTTCATTGCACAGCAAAAGCTAACATTTTCAAGCAACTATGTGTGCTGTGCTGGGCTCGGTCAGTCAGTCAGGTCTGACTCTTTTCAGCCCCATGGACTGTAGCCTGCCAGGCTCCTCTGTCCATGGGATTTCCCAGGCAAGAATACTGGAGTGGGTTAAAGCAACTGTACTCTGATAAAACATTTTTTTAAAATTCCCATGGTGTCTTAAATGTCTCCTGGAACCCATTTCCCATGTTCTGACCCCAACCATGATCCAGACTCACCTCCTGCCCCTTCAGTGCCCCCACTAAGCCATCAATTCTTCTGGCTGACAGTAGATAATCAGAGATTTAGAGGAAAAAGACCCAGCTTTAACTGGGTTGACTGGTGAGCTAGTCAACAATAGCACTTACATAGTCTCTAAAGGTCTGGAGGAGGGCCTGGCAACCCACTCCAGTGTTCTTGCCTGGAGAATCCCGTGGACAGAGGAGCCTGGCGGGCTACAGTCCCTGGAGTTGCAGGGAGTCAGACACGACTGAGGCCACTTAACACACACAGTCTCGAAAGTTGTGTGGCAAGTTCCTGCTTCATTAGGGTTACCTTGAGAACTGAGAAGAATCGACTCTGAACTGTATCTTGTCTGTCCTGGGTGCTCTATAAAAATGTGTTCAATGAACAAAGGAATAATGAACAACTGGCAGTTCCTACAATAGTCAGAGAAAACTGCAATCAGCAGCCAGTCCCGACAAGTCTGTGCAGAGGAACAAAAGCTCAGCTGAGGGCGGGAGCAGAGGGACAGAGAAACAGCAAGGAGGTAGCAAGTTCCTAGGATTTTGGCCAAGGAGACTAGGAATCAGAACAGAGCTCCAATCCCAGCAGGGAATGCAAGTGTGGAATGCGATCAACTAGGTGGAGCTGAAAGGAAGTATGTTTACACCCACCCATCAGCTTGGGCAGGGCAAGTGGGCAGGGGGCATTACAGAGGAGAGGACCTCCAGGCCTGCCCCAGCTGAGCAGGGCCCAGGAAGACCGCTGACCCAACTCTCTCATCTGCATCTCTACCTTTAAAAACTGGCTCTCAGGGTGGCATAAATTTAAGTCAAGGACTTCCTCTGTAGGGGATTTCACATAAGAGCCTGCTCTTGTGGAAACTGCACTAAGGAGACAACTTCAGAAACACCAGATTCAAGTCCCAGCCCTGACGGGCCTCGCATGTGTCCTTGGACAAATCATCGAACTTCTTTAAGTTACAGGTCCCGGCTCACAATTGGGGGCAATGATTCAACCTACTGGGGTGTTGGAGCATAAAGAAGGTTCCACATGTGGAAGTGCTCAATAAAGAACAGAGTGCTATAAATAAATGTTGGCTATTTGTGTATTCCATGGTATTTCACATTGAATCCAATATTGAACTTGTCAAATTAAATTTTCTGTGATTATAAAGCTTTGATTCCAAGACATTTTTTTAAGCATCAGGCAGGCAAAGTGAGTTTTGGAGGGAGTGAGAGAGGCCTTTACCAGAGCCTCTGAAATCACGCTGCAATCGGTGTATATATCCAAAGCATCCCCGCTTAACCCAGGCTCTGCTGGAAGCTGTGATCCTCAGCCCCATATGAAGCACATTTAAGTGTCTGCCGGAGGGCATGTAAATAAAACCTCCACTGAGGTAAACAGTTGTTCAGTTTTACAGCCTGTTCGCATGTAACTTTTATATCCCATTATGATACATGGCTTCTGTGCATGTTGAAGTGCTGGAAATGTCATTCCATGTGGCATCTTCTATGTGACTGGCTGATAAATGATTATTTACTTGCTAGTTTTCACGGCCCATGAGAGTCTTTAAAGTGGAACACTGTCCCTAACTACCCGTTCGTGATTATGGTAATTCTCCCTAACAGGATGTGAGCAGTCATCCTGACAGCCTTCGTGGTACAAGGAGGAAGGTTGGGCGAGATGAGGAGGAGTTCACGCTCAGCCCAGGGGGTTCCATCTGGTTGTCTAAACCAAAGGCTATGCCAACCATTGGTTGTCGTGTTATGACCAAACGCGGAACGCGTGCACTCTTAACACATGGTGCATGTCACAAACATGAAACCATTCCAGGACGGAGCTTGAGTGCTATAAACAGCACCTGCTACTGAGTCAAGTGACTGAACCCTCACCTTCTGTTGGTTTCACCCGAGGTGACTGTTCAGCTGCTACCCACGATCTGAAGGCCCAGACAAGAGAGTCAAGGACGCTTGTTCCACTTCCTGGTGACATCTGTGAATGCTTCTGGGATGGAAAGCAGGTCACTTCTCTGCCCTGAGAGAAGCAGCCCACAGCTTGAAAACGGAATGGATCTGAATTTTGCCTGCAAGACTGATGGTTAGAATTTGCTAAGTACTTTTAAAGAAATAACAGTATAAATAATAGTTTGAAAATGTTACCATGGGCTATTCTAATATCAATAGTTACCAAGTTCAGTTCAGTCACTCGGTCATGTCCGACTCTTTGTGACCCCATGAATCACAGCACGCCAGGCCTCGCTGTCCATCACCAGCTCCTAGAGTTCACTCAAACCTACGTCCATCGAGCCGGTGATGCCATCCAGCCGTCTCATCCTCTGTCGTCCCCTTCTCCTCCTGCCCCCAATCCCTCCCAGCATCAGGGTCTTTTCAAATGAGTCAACTCTTCACATGAGGTGGCCAAAGTACTGGAGTTTCAGCTTCAGCATCAGTCCTTCCAAAGAACACCCAGGACTGATCTCTTTGAGAATGGACTGCTTGGATCTCCCTGCAGTCCAAGGGACTCTCAAGAGTCTTCTCCAACACCACAGTTCAAAAGCATCAATTCTTTGGCACTCAGCTTTCTTCACAGTCCAACTCTCAGATCCATACATGACCACTAGAAAAACCATAGCCTTGACTAGACAGATGTTTGTTGGCAAACTAATATCTCTTCTTTTTAATATGCTGTCTAGGTTGGTCATAACTTTCCTTCCAAGGAGTAAGCGTCTTTTAATTCATGGCTGCAATCACCATCTGCAGTGATTTTGGAGCCCCAAAAAAAGTCTGACCCTGTTTCCACTGTTTCCCCACCTATCTGCCATGAAGTGATGGGACCGGATGCCATGATCTTCATTTTCTGAATGTTGAGCTTTAAGCCAACTCTTTCACTCTCCTCTTTCACTTTCATCAAGAGGCTCTTTAGTTCTTCTTCACTTTCTGCCATAACAGTGGTGTCATCTGATATCTGAGGTTATTGATATTTCTCCCAGCAATCTTGATTCCAGCTTGTGCTTCTTCCAGCCCAGCGTTTCTCATGATGCACTCTGCATAGAAGTTAAATAAGCACTATTTAACTTCTGGCAATATACAGCCTTGATGTACTTCTTTTCCTATTTGGAACAAGTCTGTTGTTCCATGTCCAGTTCTAACTGTTGCTTCCTAACCTGCATATAGGTTTCTCAGGAGGCAGGTCAAGTGGTCTGGTATTCCCATCTCTTTCAGAATTTTCTACAGTTTATTGTGATCCACACAGTCAAAGGCTTTGGCATAGTCAATAAAGCAGAAATAAATCTTTTTCTGAAACTCTGTTGCCTTTTCCATGGTCCAGCAGATGTTGGCAATTTGATCTCTGGTCCCTCTGCCTTTTCTAAAACCAGCTTGAACATCAAGGAGTTCACGGTTCACGTATTGCTGAAGCCTGGCTTGGAGAATTTTGAGCATTACTTTACTAGCATGTGAGATGAGTGCAATTGTGTGGTAGTTTGAGCATTCTTTGGCATTGCCTTTCTTTGGGATTGGAAGTATGGAGTACTTATTGCTTGCCAGAAGCTTTCCTGAGCATTTTACACGTAATAGTCAACTGATACAGTAAGCCAATGAGACAGGGTTTATCATTTCCATTTCACAGAGGAGAAATGAAAACTAAGGCTCAGAGAGGCTAAGTAATTTGCCTCCACTCTTGACTACCCCTCCATTGTTGATGGAAGCCCCTGTGATCTTCATTCATGCGTGCACGCTAAGTTTCTTCAGTCGTGTCTGACTATCTGTGACCCTATGGACTATAGCCCTCCAGGCTCCTCTGTCCACAGGGTTCTCCAGGCAAGAACACTGGAATAGGTTGCCATACCCTTCTACAAGGGTTCTTCCTGACCAAGGGATCAAACCCTCATCTCTTACATCTCCTGCATTGTCAGGCGAGTTCTTTACCACTGGTGCCACCTGGGAAGCCCTGTGATCTTCATACTTTCCATATCTCCTCAATTTAAAAAGAAACTATTTTAATTGTATTATACAATCAGGAAGATATTTTGTCACTAGCTTTCTAGGCTAGACCTCAAAAATCAGTGTTAGCTATACACAGCTGATTCATATGCACACAAGTCTGAGCTGGGGTCCAAGCAAAAGACTATAAAGAAGACGTAAAATGAGGAACCAGGGGTAGAGGGAGAATTCAGAGCTGAGGGAGGAAACAGGCAAGCCAGTGGAAATGGAAGAGAAGAGGTCTTAATGGACAAGGATGATGGCATGTGAAGACGAAGGGGAAGAACATTCCAGGCTGAGGGGACAGTTTGAGCACAAACATAGAGGACAGAGACTAAGGGTGGAGAACGTGGACAGGAGCAGTGGCAGGAGGCTGGAGCTGAATGGCGAAATGCTTTCAGTGTTAAATTAACAACTTTGGATTCAGGTCCATCCCTGGAACCAGTGCCAGTTTTTACCTCATGCAGATTTTGTAACATAAAAATGTAATGAATATTAAAACTGCTATCTGTCAACTGAAAAAAGAAGCAATTGTTGGCACCTACAAGATCAAAATTTTTAAAAAACGACGAAATTACTTAAGTGTCATATTTATAATGAGAATCATCTTCTCCTTTGAAGTAATGAAATAGATGATTTTCACATTTTCAAAATACTAATGATAATTCAACACATTAAATTATTACCAATACTTGAATGTATGTGATCACGGGCCAGTTCTTCTGGTTGTTTTGTTTTGTTTTAACACCATCCCCAGCACTCCATCACTGTCTCAGGTTCTCAGTAAACACTGGGGACTAGAGTTTCTGGGCAAACCTCCAGCCTCAGCAGGTACCTGGAAGTATTAAGCAGGGAAACTGAGGCAGGAGCACAATGATGAACTAACTTATTGGCATGTAGAGACTGCTGCTTGGAGCCTCCTCAGGGTTTGGGGCTTAGCTCAGCAGAAGAAAGAATCAAATGCCAGGTACCCCTCCTGACACAGCAGAAATACACACTCATTGAGTGGACCAGGTACCAGATACTTGAGAACTCAGCCTCACAGCAATTCCTCCAGAGTCACAAGAAACCCAGGGACCAGTGGAGTGGAGCTTGGAGGTAGAGGGCATCCATAAGTCCTGAGTTCAGAGGCTGATGGGGCAGGAGGGGAGGTGGCAGGGGTCTGGGCAGAGACCCTCCTAGACAAGATGCCCAGGGTCTTCACCAGTCTTCTGAAATTGTGCAACTTCGCAGTCTCCCCTGCACACCTGTCATTGGGAGACTAGACAAGACGTTTGTTTTAGCTTTGATTTGTTTTGACCATCGTGCCCAGAGCACATGTGGTCATGTTCCAGCCCAGGATGGGCCTGCCCTGACTCTTGGGCTTCATCTCCATCCTTGCTGCCACCATCTGGGATGCTTTTCTGTTCTTCAAAAAGCACCACACTCCCTCCACTTTGGATATTTTGGAGTCTTTTCCTTATGACAGGCCCATTCTTCTCCCCTCGTTCCTCTCTCCTCCTTCCCCTTTTTATTCAATTCTTCACTCATATGTTGGCTTTGTTACAGAGCCCAAGCTCAAACCACTCACTGCACAACAGGTCAATAAATCAAAAGACAAGCTGT
Organism: Cephalophus harveyi; assembly: GCA_006410635.1. Lineage (NCBI taxonomy): Eukaryota > Metazoa > Chordata > Mammalia > Artiodactyla > Bovidae > Cephalophus > Cephalophus harveyi. The sequence continues at coordinate 244,936 of SJYT01056970.1, forward strand.
TGTGGCAAGGAATAATGATTTTATTTGGAAAGTCAGCAAACAGAAAGATAGGGGACTAGTGTCCCAAAGAACCATCTTCCCCAAGTTAGAATGCAGGCTTATTTTATACTATAAGGGGAGGGGATGTAGTTGGTTATTATAAACTTCTTAGTGTCAGAATCCTTTGTTCTTGCAGCTGTCCGTGTAGGTCATTTCGTGATGTCCCTGTTAACTTCCTACAAGACAAATGTCACTCTCCATTCTGCAACTTTTTACCTCTATAAGAATGGAAAGGGTTATCCCTTTAAAGATCAGAGGCTTGAGAATCGGCTATCCTGTATATTTTAAGCTATAGGCAACATTCTTAACTTAGAGCAATAGAATGTGTATGTGTGTGCTAAGTCACTTCAGTCATGTCTGACTCTTTGCAGCCCTATGGACTGTAGCCCGCCAGGCTCCTCTGACCATGAAATTCTCCAGGCAAGAATACTGGAGTGGGTTGCCATGCCCTCCTCCAGGGGATCTTCCCAGTCCAGGAATCGAACCTTCATCTCTTAGGTCTCTTGCATTGGCAGGTGTGTTCTTTAACACAAGTGCCACCCGGAAAGCCCAGCAATAGAACACAAAGGTTAAAGTAAAAGAAACATCCAACATGGAGTCAGATTTGTTCTTTCCTATTACAACTTAAACAACACTTCCCAAGGGAAGCCTTCTCTCCTAGATCAGATGAATACCTCATATATACTCCCATAGCATGTATTACCCCCTTTTAATAATTCTTATCACACTTGTAATTATGTGTTTGCTGTTTCCCACCCCTCTACACCATGAACTGTATAAAATTTAGCAGGACTTAAATCTGTCTTGTATCCTCTGTATCTGTATCCTCTGTATCCTTGTATCTCACTGTATCCTCAGCATTAAGAATAGGACCAGGCACAGAACAGAAGACCAGTAAAGATTTGTTAAATGAGTGAGCAAGAGTCACGTGTCTATGGAAGATCGGAAAATCTGCATTAGTCCATTGTGAGTTCCTAGAAGCTGGGACCGAGCCTGACTTGTCTTGCACCGGTGCCGCCTTGCATTGCTGATGTCACATTGCAGGGACTGGATTTTAAAAGAGGGACAGTGGGTGGGAGAGCATGAGATGGCATTTCCTCACACCAGGCCCTTCTCTTGCATCCAAGCCCAGAAGACCAGTGGGGCTGGCCTTTCACCTCGCTCAGCCCACCTCAGCCTCCTCTCAACGCCTACAGGCCTTGATGGCTGTGCCATTCCTTTGGCACTTGGTACCCCCTGCTTTTTCAGGTCTCTCTCATGAGCTCCTTCAAAAGAGAAGCTGTCTTCTCTTTCCTTTAATTTCTTGGTTCCTAAATAATTTCTTGCTCAGCACCAGTGCTCTCTGTATGTTCACTGAGGGCTGAAGAGAACCTGAATGTTTCCAAAAAGATTTTTTAAACCTCCTTCCCTGGTGGACTTCAAAAAATTAGAGTGGATTTTCAGGTGTGTGAGAAAGTTGAATGACAGCTTTTCTGGAAGCAGAAAGGTAAACTACATGAGTCTCTCTCCAGACCTTCAATTCTATGAAATTAAGCATCATGTTGACACTGTAAAAAATGAGAAAGTGCTCTTTGTGTCTTTATCCATTTTAGACAAAGCCTGCCTGTGTTGGGTATGCTCTGATTTGGAGGGTCCTAGAAGAACGGGAAGCATTCTTCACTCTGACCCAAGTAAACACGGCAAGCCCTTGTCCTACTAAAGACAGAATGAACAGCTTGCTCAGAAAAGCTGAGGATGGATTCCCAGAAGTAGCCCAGAAAAGACCAGCAGCACCACAGAACTGACCCCGTCGCTTCATAGACGAGGCCTTGCTTCCATAAGGTCCTAGCCCCACACTGACTGGCACGTTGCCCTGGCCTGCAGATAACATGAGAAATCTCACTCTGCCTTTGTACCAGGAGGAGTTCTGCTAAGCCTCTCTACAGCTTCCTTCACAGGCAGAGGCAGGAAAGGCCCCCTCAGAGGAACCCCTGGATGTGTCGCTAATCCATTCCCCTGCTTCTGTGTCACATTTAATTACTCACTCAATACAGAGTTATCTGTACTGCAACTCCAGACTAATGAGATACTGCGAAGCCTTCAAATTGGGGATTACCAAGTACAGCATGTTATACTAAGGTCAGTTTGGATGGTTCTAAAGCTCTGATTACTACACGACACCTTCTTTTTAACCCCAAACCCTTTCATTTCTCATTTTTCAAAAGGGAAAAACTATAGGGTGTTTTGGAAGAGGCAAAGTATGTTGCTTGGTTGTTTGTTTTGACTGCATGAAAGCCTCAGTGATCAATATCTAAATCCTCAGAGCTGCATTGAAGCTACCACCTTTGTAATCTTCCCAACAGGATATGCTGACCTTTGCCTTAAGGGAATAAGAAATTACAACCTCTTGATGACATTTTTGCAGGGAAATAATGCAAGAGGCTGGATAGGCACTGTTTTGAATGTGTTTGCATTCCTACCTAGTTTAATGATCAGAGAGACCCCATGCAATCCTTTTATCCCAATTCCTTATCAAGTCCATCTCACAAAGGTACCAGGATTTTGCCTCTCACCATATTTGCTATGCCCAGGAAACTGGGGTCATTCAGAGCTTCCTGGATTCTGACTACACACCCCCTATGCCTATCCGGTAGCTGCTAGTCACATGTGGCGTTGAGCAGTTGGAACATGGTTGTCCTGAATTGAGATGTAAGTGTAAAATACACACCAGACTTTAAAACTTAGAATTTTTAAAAATGTAAAATATCAAATTAATGAGTTTTCTACATTTGATTACATGTTGAAATTAAATATTCTAGATGTATTGAGTTAAATCTGGATTTTTCATCCTCAGTAGCATAGACATTTGGGGCTACATGGCTTTTTGCTATGGGAAGCTGTCCCCTGTGCACTGTAGGATGTTCAGCTGCATCTCTGGCTTCTTCCCATTAAATGCCACCAGCATACTCCAAGTTGTAACAAGTAAAACTTGCCTAATGACATTGCTAAACATTGCCAAATGCCCCCAGGGTGCAAAATCTCCCCTGGTTGAGAACCACTGGGATAAATAAAAAAGACTATTAAAATGAATATCACTATTTCATTTTACTTTTTTTAATGTGGTCACTAGAGAACTTAAAACGACACTCGTGGCTTTTATTTATGCTGGACAGTGCTCCCCTAGACTGAGCACCCTGAGATCAAGGCTCTTTCTTTTCTCTGTTGCATCCCCAGTGCTGAGGGCAAGGACCCTTGGGCCTGGCACAGAACAGAGGAGCAGGAGCAGAACCACAGCCCGTAATGTTTGCAGGTAGGGTTGGTAGGCAGCAGCCCACTGAAGACATTCGGGTAAGTAATAGGAAGGAAATGGGATAAACACCGAAAGGTCACAGATCAGGCCCACTGGTGCTAGAAGAGCCCAGTTGCAACAATCCTAGAGTTTGAGGGAAAGAGAGTTCTAGTAATTATCATGAAATCACAGGCTGGACTTGATGGCATACTAACCATTGGATAAAGTCCACCTCAGGAACCCATGTTGTCTTTTAACTGAAAATAGCTTTGCATGTGTGCATGCTAAGTCACTTTATTTGTGTCCAACTCTTTGCAACCCTATGGACTGTAGCCTGCCAGGCTCCTCTGTCCATGGGATTCTCCAGGCATGAATACTGGAGTGGGTTGCCATGCCCTTCTCCAGGGGATCTTTCAGACCCAGGGATTGAAGCCACATCTCTTGTATCTCCTGCATTGGTAGGTGGGTTCTTTACCACTTAGTGCCACTGGGAAGCCCAAGAATAGCTTTACCAGTGTCAAAATAGTAAAAAATATGTATCATTTGGGGACATGATATCTCAATCAGCATATAAGCTCCCAAGTCCCTCTGACATTTGCTTATTTTTCTACTTTCCAATTCTGATCCTCTTAGTCTGCCTTTCCTCAGCTGTTCTTTCCAACCCTGGGTTCACCTTCCCACCTACCAGACCACAAAATCTTCATAAGTTTGCTATTCTTAAGGCATCGAGCTTACCTTTCCTCCACCTCGTGCTCCCAACCTATTCTCATATGTCACATCTCCCAGGTTGGTTGGGAACTCTTTACTTATACCCTGACTTGCTCACCACCTCCAGCTCTTCCTAAACTGGTTCTTCCTGAACCTTCTTCTAATAGTTAGACCTTAATGAAGGTACATGGTTCATGGCTGAGTGCATTCTCTAATGCCAGGCATCTCACATTTCCTGCAGTAAGGCTCAGGGATCCTGTCCCATAACCTACCCCACTGTCCTCATGACAGAAAAGAAATTTTAACATTATTGTTTTATCAATTAAATTGTCTTTGACTGAAAGTAACAGAGAATTCCAACTAAAAATGACTTAACAAATAAGGTAGGCAACGCCATATTTAATTGGGTAACTTAAAGACATCACTAAGGACCCAGGTGCTTTGCATCAGGGGTCCCTAATGGCACCGGTCTGTGGCCTGTTAGGAATGGGGTCGCACAGTAGGAGGTGGAGGGCCAGACAAAACCAAAACTATCCCTACCTCCCACTCCAGTCTGTGGAAAAATTGTCTTTTACAAAACCAGCACCTGGTTCCAAAAAAGACTGGTCATTCTCAGATCATTCACTTTATCTTTAGTGTTTCTCCCTTAATAGTCCCAGAATATCTGCAGCAGTCCCAGTTGCTCCATTCAAAGACTTTGTTCAGAGGTGGAAAAGGAGCCATCTCTTCTCTGTGTCTCATTTGAAAAGTGAGAACCCCTTTCCCATAAGCCCCCTGCAAACTTATCATATCTCACTGGGAAGAGTTGCCTCATGTACCTATACCTAACCACTAAACATCAAGGAGGAGAAGGGACGAGAGAGGATGAGATGGTTGAATGGCATCACCGACTCAATGGACATGAGTTTGAGCAAGCTCTGAGAGATGGTGAAGGACAAGGAAGCCTGGCATGCTGCAGTCCATGGGGTTGCAAAGAGTCAGATGTGACTTAGTGACTGAAAAACAACAACTGGTAAGGAGGAGGGGATCACCAGGATTGGCTCAGACAGTGGCTGTCAAAGCCTGGGCTTCAGACCAATAGTATCAGCATCACTTGATGCACATTTTCTGACACCACCCAGACCTACTAAATCAGGGCTGGTGCTCACCAGCTGATGTTTTAACAAGCCCTCTGCATGATTCTGATGCCCATTAAGGTTTAGGAACCATTGACTTAGACCAATTTTGCTTCTGGGGTAAAGTCTGCCTCCCTTGAAACATGCAATCATGATAAGGCAGACATATAACAAAATCAGGGTTCTTTTACAAAGGAGAAAGGACTGACGTAAGCATAGAGGTTGAATAGAGGTTGCTTAAATAGTCCACATTACATGCTATAATCACCAAGTCAATTTTTTTCCCCTTTCTGACTGGAAAAGAAGCCTTCCTATGTTATACACTTTTATTGCACATGCCTGGCAACCACTTTACAATAGTTCAAAGAGTGTTTTGGGAGCATTCTTAGAAAAGGTTTAACTATTTCTATACAATATTCAACAAAAACAACAACCCTTGAGCAACACAGTCTTCAAAACTATTACCCATAAAAGGGTTTCATATTATCCTCAGGATAATTTTATAAAGTAGAAACAGCAGTTGTTATTTTTATTTTCATTTTACAGATGGGAAAACTGAAGCTCAGAAAGGGCAGAATAACACAGCTAGCAAATTTTAGAGTGAACATTCACTTTGTAGATCTTCTGACCTCAACTTTTTATTCCATCCATGATGATACCAAGCTTTCTCCCAGATAAACATCTCCAGGCAGAGGCCACTGTGATTCAACACACCCAATGCCAGAACTCTGTGGGGCAATGACCTCCTACAATAAAGCATATTAGGAAGACAGCCATGGCTGTTTTCATGCATGGCCTATTCTGATGGGAGATAATGGAATTCCACCTACAAGAAAATCTGACAGCTAGAAGAAATGGCAGAAATTTCCCTACCACTGTTAATTGTACAGCAGAGAGATTTTGCATGCTGCTACCCAAGAAAATTAGCATTTTCATTAACACTGTAGATTTCATTATTGACCTAAAGTTCAGCAAAAGAGATGCTACCCTAATCACATTGAAATTACCTAAGAAGATTTCTCTAGAAAACTCAAGTGATTTTTTGTTTTATTTTTGTGCGCTAGAAACATGAATGCTTTTGAGTTGATGCTTTTGAATTGTGGTACTGGAGAAGACTCTTGAGAGTCCCTTGGGTGCAAGGAAATCAAACCACTCAATCCTAAAGGAAATCAACCCTGAGTATTCACTGGAAGGACTGATGCTAAAACTGAAGCTCCAATACTTTGGCCACTTGATATGAAGAGCCAACTCATTGGAAAAGACCCTGATGCTGGGAAAGATTGAAGGCAAAAGGAGAAGGGGGTGGTAGAGGATGAGATGGTTAGATAGCATCACAGACTCAGTGAACACAAATTTGGGCAAACTCTGAGAGATTGTGAGGGACAGGGAAGCCTGGGGTGCTGTAGTCCATGAGATCACATGAGAGTCAGATATGACTTATCAACTGAACAACAGTAACAAATGTTTAAATATAGCATACACAGTATACATTAAAATAAATTCCAACAGTAATTTTCAACTAGGGGACCCAGGCTATAGTGTTCTTGAACAGCCATCAAACCAGGAGCTCAAACCCTAAAGATCACATGGGGCTCCTGGGCAACAGAACCCAAGAAACAGAGCTGTTATGTTTCTCAACCCCATCTCCCTTTAATCTAACCATTCTCCAGCTCTGCCAGGAATTCCCTTCAGATCTTGGGAGCACTCGTTACTAGAACACCGCTGCCTGAGATGGGAAACCTAGAAGCTCTACCACAGCCTGAGTCAACCCTGAGATCCTAATAGGCATCCAAAGACCCAGGGAGCAGAAAATAGTATATACCTGAAGACTCCCTGGAGAAAAGGACACAAAAGTCCTACATTAGCAGAGAAAACTACATCAGCAGACTTTATTAGGAAAGCCTGAAGTTAGGACAAGGGCAACGTTATCCCGATGGCCTTTGCTCAAGGGTTCTCCAAAGGAATGATCCTCTCCAGATTCTCTACTGTTGGCCCTGCTGCTGATTTTTCTCCTGCCTTTTGTGGCCTCCATGTACTCAAAGAGATGACACTGAGCCTGGAAGTTCTCATAATCTGCGTTGGGCCAGCTCTGGATTCTAGCATCACTCCAGCCAGACTTAGCTTAAATCTAATGCACCCGCTCTCCAAGATGCTGTCACCAAAGAGAACTTTCCTTTCGATCAAAAGCAAGCCCCGATGCAGTGCCACTGAATCCCGGTGCAGCTGCCAAGTCCTGTCCCTAACCAAAGCGAAGCATCTTCCTGCCAAAACCCAGGTGCAAGGGAGCTCTTTCCCCTCCTCAGCCCTGCAGGAACACAGCAGCTCAAAGCCCCAGGAAGCACTCCGCTTGAGCTGGGTTCATGAATGCTTTATTATTGTTCTGCTGAGCAGTTACCCCCGTGCCAAGCAACCCTGAACAAGCCTTCTAAGCCTCAGTGATGGATGTTTGCAGGAAACCCATGGGAGTTATTAATATTCATGTTCCCGTCACACTTTTGCAAGTAATGGAAGCTTGTTTTCTGTAACATATCATTAGGCAAGGAAGATAAGTGACCTCCGAGAATTTTGATGTGCAAAGGGTGGTCACCCCAGGCTCAGAAGGGACTGAGGGGAGAGCAGACAAGGTGAGAGGGGTGATGGTGTTGCACTCGCCTTTCGGAGACTCTCAAAGAGCCTTTTGGTGAAGGTGGGCCTTCGTGGAGCCCCCTCCCCCAACAGAGCGAGCAGAATCTGGGGAATGGTCACAGTGTCTCTCCTCCCCCACAGGACACAGGATCTGATGTCTGGTGTCTGAGGGCAGATTTGTGAGTGCAGAGTGAGGAATCGGGAGGTCTGGGCTGAGCCATCCTGCCTCTCTAGAGCACTGGAGAAGCCTACAGACTCAGAAGCAAAAGAACAGGAGGTTGTGAGGGTCAGAAGGAGAGCATTTGCTGAGAGCTCAGGGGAGACTAGGTCCAGAGCAGCGAGGCTTGAAGTGAGGGAAGGAGACAAGTCCAGCAACTCTAGGAACCAGGCAACGGGGGCAAGAGAGCGATTCTTACCCATAAGCCTCTCAGAGCAGCCCACCTGCCCCTCTCCACTCTAAGGAAGTGCCCAGTTATAATGCAAGCTGTTGTCACACACGCCATCCACATTGCAAAATGTGTGGACTCTGTGTCTCTGTTTCCTCATCTGAAAATTGGGCATAAGAGTCATATTGACCTCATTTTGTTGTAAGAAGAGTTAATACATCTAAACATAGAACAGCATCTGGCCTGTAGTACACTCCATTAAATGCAAGCCATCATCATTATCATCGTTAAGATTATTTATGGGTCCATTTCCCTCAATAGACTGAGTTCTCTGGAAGCAGAAACCATGTCTCATTACATTAGTTACCCTAAAGCCCAGCACTGTGCCAGGCACAACTTAATTGCATAGCAAATACCCACTGAATGAATGAATCAGTGAATGAATGGTACATTTCCTGATCCTGTCATTGTAGGAAAGGCCTCACTCTACACTTAGGCATCTGCTGCTAAGTCACTTCAGTTGTGTCCAACTCTGTGCGACTCCATAGAAGGCAGCCCACCAGGCTCCCCCGTCCCTGGGATTCTCCAGGCAAGAACACTGGAGTGGGTTGCCACACTTAGGCTACATGAAGTCATTTCTTCCTAATATTAATAGCATCAGGTCACTGATTCATTCAACAAATATTTGTTGATCAGTTGCTCTGGGCCAGGTGTTATTCTGGCTGCTGAGACTGTAGCAGGGAAACAGAAATGGAGAGACTGTCAGGCCTCGTGTGCCGGGGTCCAGCCCCGGTGGATCCAGGGTGATTCGAAGGGTGGACGGCGTCGGCGAGGAAAACTTATTTATTTATATTACAGTAGATTAGATTAGGAAGAAATAGTGTAGTAGGAAAAATAAATGGAGAAAAGAGGCTGAATAACTTGGTTTACGGGGAAGGCCAATAAAACTCCAGACAAGGAGTTTGCACCATCTACGTTAGACCACCGGCGCCCATTTGAATATCGGAGAGTGCCCCACCTTGGGCTCTCTCTCTCACAGATCTTAAAAGCCAGGGCAAGTAAGTAGACATGATGAGCACCAGAAGACTTATTTGTGTTGATCTTCCCAAAGTCTGGTGCCACTCTCAGAAAGCACTAAATAAAGTTACATTCTCACATAAGCAAAGACACAAGAGGAGTGCAGTGACATACAACAAAAAAAAGTAATTAACTCAAAAGTCTAGTGTTGCTAACATCAAAACTATTATCTATCCTTTTCCATATCCCGTTTACATTGATTAACATCCTCCCAGGTGCCTAAAAGATAAAGAATATGGAGGTCTGGCAGCAGTCATTGAGTCAACAGTGAAAACCGTCACCAATGTAATTTTTAACTCTTTAGAAAAGGCTCTGTATCTTTAAGATGCTTTTAAGCTTTGTGCCTCTCGCGGTTGGGGGCTGTAAGCAATTCACAAGCTGTAAGAAGTCTGGGGAACCTGTTAGGCAAGCTAGAGAGTTATCAGAGGGCGTTTACCTGAAACATCCCTTTCAAATGCAGAAGACTAAAACCTTGAATTGACTTTTTCCAGAGAATATCAGAAGAGTGGAAAAGCAGAGTACAAAGGCCAGCAGATTCTTATTTTCTGGGGGGTGGATGCTCAGGAGATTCCAGGGGGAACCCCTGAAACCTGATCACGTCCTTGCGTTTGTCAGGCTTCCTTCCGCATGACTTTGTCACAGGCGGGATTCCTCACGCTGGCCCCCGACACTCGTGGAACTTGCCTTTCATAAGGGGAAAGAGAAGACAAATGAAAAAAGAAGTAAAATGTGTTCTGTTTGATGACTATGTGTGCTTTGGAGAAAAGTTGAACAGCAAGACGTGGGAAACTGCTATACAACCCAAGGAGCCTAGTATGGTGTCTGTGATGACCTAGAGAGGTGGTACCAGGGTTTGGAGGAAGGCTCGGGAGGGAGGGGACATATATATAATTATGACTGATTTGTGCTGTTGTATGGCAGAAACCAACAGAACATGGTAAAGCAATTATCCTCCAATTAAACTTTTTTAAAAAGAAAAGATGCCAGGGAGCAGGGTATTTCCCTGGTGGTCCAGTGGTTAAGAATCTGCCTTCCAATGAAGGAGATGCAGGTTCTATCCGTGGTCAGGAAACTAAGATCTCACATGCCACAGGGCAACTAAGTCCACGCCCCACAATGAGAAGTGCCGCTGCCCTGCAACTAGAGAAGGCATGCGCGCCACAATGAAGACTCGGCACGGCCAAAAAATAAGAATAAAATTAAATTTTAAAAAAGGAATGCCAGGGAGCAGGGGCATTCTGTGTAACAACAGTGCTAAGGGAGATCTGCTGGAGAAGGGGGCCAAGGAGGTGGGGGAGCCAACCATGTGCATGTAGGGGAAGAGATTTCTGGTTAGAGGAAAGCAAAGGTACAAAGATATATTTATATCTTCTGGCCACACCTTAGTGACAGATTTCATCGCCTTCTTATAATGGAGAGGATTTCCTTAGATACCTGAGCCATCAAAGTCAGCTTAGGGTACCGAGTTTTCCACAAAGTCAAGCCACAATCAGTGACAGCTCTTTGTTAACTATGTGATCGTGAAGTGAAACTGGATCTCTCAGTGTGATCAGGAAGGAACACTTCTGACAATTCCAGATCTGTTCCCATCTATAGTTCATAAATCTCATTTCCTTCTGGATAGATCTGTTAAATGAGATATTAGATATAAAATGCCTAAAAGATACTTACTCCTTAGAAGAAAAGCTACAATGAACCTAGACAGCATATTAAAAAGCAGAGACATAACTTTGCCCACAAAGGTCCCGATGCTCAAAGCTATGGTTTTTCCAGTAGTCATGTACAGATGTGAGAGTTGGACCATAAAGAAGGCTGAGTGCCAACGAATTGATGCTTTCAAATCGTGGTGCTGGAGAAGACTCTTGAGAGTCCTTTGGACAGCAAGATCAAACCAGTCCATCCTAAAGGAAATCAATCCTAAATATTCACTGGAAGCACTGGTGCTGAAGCTAAAGCTCCAATACTTTGGCCATCTGATGTGAAGAGTCAACTCGCTGGAAAAGACCCTGATGTTGGGAAAGACTAAAGGCAGGAGAAGGGGATGACAGAGGATGAGACTGTTCGATGGCATCACCAACTCAATTGACATGAGTCTGAGCAAGCTCCGGGAGTGGTGAAAGACAGGGAAGCCTGGCATGCTGCAGTCCATGGGGTCACAAAGAGTTGGACATGACTGAGCAACTGAACAACAAGTACCATACTGGGCACACTGCAATTCCTTTAAACGGTTATTCCTATTATTCCAGTCTTATTCCCTCACCCTCCCCAAGTCCCAACCTCCCAACATCCCTTCCTTCCTCCTCACAAAGAAGGAAAAATACTGGAGGAGGTTGTTGCCCTGTTGCTACTTGGGAAGCATGGGTGGGGAGGGTGAAGAACAAGATAACTGACCACTGATGGACATTTTCTGCACCAGACTGTGAGTGAGTGGCTTGAGAGAGGCAATCTCCAGCTCTGTAACTCTGCACGATGCCCAGCAGATGACTTGCCACATAGTAGGTACTCAATGAACGCCTGATGAAAGAATAAATGGAAATAAAGTGCAGCCCTATGTGCTGGGCTCCGGGCTCGAGGTGGCCCCTCCCAGCTGCCACCCCTGGCCTCGGGCTTGTGGTGGCTCCCCAGGGTCACCGCCCCTGGCCTCTAGCTCGAGGTGGCTTCTCCCAACTGCCCCTGACCTCGGATGCGGGGTGTCTCCCCCCGGCCGCCACTGGCCTCGGA
>SJYT01056973.1:22991-40786 GCA_006410635.1 Cephalophus harveyi
AAGTTAAATAAGCAGGGTGACAATATACAGCCTTGACGCACTCCTTTTCCTATTTGGAACCAGTCTGTTGTTCCATGTCCAGTCCTAACTGTTGCTTCCTGACCTGCATACAGATTTCTCAAGAGGCAGGTTAGGTGGTCTGGTATTCCCATCTCTTTCAGAATTTTCCACAGTTTATTGTGATCCACACAGTCAAAGGCTTTGGCATAGTCAATAAAGCAGAAGTAGATGTTTTTCTGGAACTCTCTTGCTTTTTCCATGATCCAGCGGATGTTGGCAATTTGATCTCTGGTTCCTCTGCCTTTTCTAAAGCCAGCTTGAACATCAGGGAGTTCACGGTTCACGTATTGCTGAAGCCTGGCTTGGAGGATTTTGAGCATTACTTTACTAGCATGTGAGATGAGTGCAATTGTGCGGTAATTGGAGCATTCTTTTGCATTGCCTTTCTTTGGAATTGGAATGAAAACGGACCTTTTCCAGTCCTGTGGCCACTGCTGCATTTTCCAAATTTGCTGGCATATTGAGTGCAGCACTTTCACAGCATCATCTTTCAGGATTTGAAATAGCTCAGCTCAAATTCCATCACCTCCACTAGCTTTGTTCGTAGTGATGCTTTCTAAGGCCCACTTGACTTCACATTCCAAGATGTCTGGCTCTAGATGAGTGATCACATCATCATGATTATCTGGGTCGTGAAGATCTTTTTTGTACAGTTCTTCCGTGTATTCTTGCCACCTCTTCTTAATATCTTCTGCTCAGATCTTTACCCAGTCTTTAATTGGAACCTGGTGTTAATCAAGATCCTTATGGAACTTGCCTAGAAGCAACTCCAAAGTATACAGGATGTTTGCAATCACCTTTACACATAAAATCACAATTAAATAAGCTAGATTTTTTTTTTAGTAAACCTAGAATTACCAAGGGAAGCTCCAGAAAAGAGTGGAGTAATATTATCCCCAACTAATCTGTGCTCACTGGATTTGCTTCTAAAAATTCTAGCCCTTGTAAGTCTCAATTCACCTATCAAATTATTGGAACTTGGCTTAAGATTTGATTAGTTTTCAAATCATTTTTACAATTAGAGAGTAAAGAAAATTATTCATCAATTGATCTGATGACTCATTCTTCCCCAAAATATTTAATTTGCTCTATTTATTTCCTCCCAGTCACAGTGCAAAAGTTTCATTCATTATATTCTATAAGGTTTTATTCATCTTTGCCTCACAAATAATATTTCTACTTGTGCGGGCTGCTCTAAGCATTATCTGTTAATGCACATCTGTTAGGCACCTTAAAATTGGAATTCAGAACCTGGAAGCTGGAGGTCCTTTATAGATAGCCTGGGATTTGATTAATTTTCCTTAGGATTCAACAAACTTTGAATCTTGTGACCTTTCTTTAGTATCATCCTGCCTATTTAACTTCTATACAGAGTACATAATGAGAAACACTAGGCTGGAAGAAGCACAAGCTGGAATCAAGATTGCTGGGAGAAATATCAGTAACCTCAGATATGCAGATGACACCACCCTTATGGCAGAATATGAAGAGGAACTAAAAAGCCTCTTGATGAAAGTGAAAGTGGAGAGTGAAAAAGTTGGCCTAAAGCTCAACATTCAGAAAACGAAGATCATGGCATCTGGTCCCATCATTTGATGGGAAATAGATGAGGAAACAGTGGAAACAGTATCAGACTTTTTTTTTTGCCTCCAAAATCACTAAAAAAGCAAGAGAGTTCCAAAAAAAATCTACTTCTGCTTTATTGACTATGCCAAAGCCTTTGACTGTGTGGATCACAATAAACTGTGGAAAATTCTGAAAGAGATGAAATACCAGACCACCTGACCTGCCTCTTGAGAAACCTATATGCAGGTCAGGAAGCAACAGTTAGAACCGGACATGGAACAACAGACTGGTTCCAAATAGGAAAAGGAGTACGTCAAGGCTGTATATTGTCACCCTGCTTATTTAATTTCTATACAGAGTACATCATGAGAAATGCTGGACTGGAAGAAGCACAAGCTGGAATCAAGGAGAAATATCAATAACCTCAGATATGCAGATGACACCACCCTTATGGCAGAAAGTGAAGAGGAACTAAAAAGCCTCTTCTTGAAAGTGAAAGTGGAGAGTGAAAAAGTTGGCCTAAAGCTCAACATTCAGAAAACTAAGATCATGGCATCTGGTCCCATCACTTCATGGGAAATAGATGGAGAAACAGTGGAAACAGTGTCAGACTTTATTTTGGGGGGCTCCAAAATCACTGCAGATGATGACTGCAGCCATGAAATTAAAGACTCTTACTCCTTGGAAGGAAAGTTATGACCAACCTAGATAAGCATATTAAAAAGCAGAGACATTACTTTTCCAACAGAGGTCTGTCTAGTCAAGGCTATGGTTTTCCCAGTAGTCATGTATGGATGTGAGAGTTGGACTGTGAAGAAAGCTGAACGCCGAAGAATTGATGCTTTTGAACTGTGGTATTGGAGAAGATTCTTGAGAGTCCCTTGGACTGAAAGGAGATCCAACCAGTCCATTCTGAAGGAGATCAGCCCTGGGTATTCATTGGAAGGACTGATGCTGAAGCTGAAACTCCAGTACTTTGGCCACCTCATGAGAAGAGTTGACTCATTGGAAAAGACTCTGATGCTGGGAGGGATTAGGGGCAGGAGGAGAAGGGGACAACAGAGGATGAGATGGCTGGATGGCATCACTGACTCGATGGACGTGAGTCTGAGTTAACTCCGGGAGTTGGTGATGGACAGGGAGGCCTGGCATGCTCAGTTCATGAGGTTGGAAAGAGTCGGACATGACTGAACAACTGAACTGAATGAACTGAACATGTATTAAATTGGGGAAGAAATTTTTAAATCATACTATATTTCCATCTATTAGCTTTAGTTTTCATTTTTCAGTTGTTGGTTGTTTTTGTTTGTTTGTTTTTGGGCCATGAGGCTTTTGGTATCTTAGTTCCCTGACCAGGAATTGAACCCAGGCCACAGCAATGAAAGCCCAAGATCCCAAACACTAGGTCACCAGAGAACTTGCTTATTAAGGTTTTATTTTACATCTTTCAAGGGAGAGGGGGGGAAAAAAAAAGATTTTCATTTAGCTATTGTAATTCTTTGTTAATTTATTTTTACATTTTTTTAAAAACTGCTGTGAAAAGGTTTGTATTTTCCATTTATCTTTAACTGGTTATCACTAGTATGGTAGATTATATTATTGGTCATTATCTGCTCTGTCCATGGTAAGAGAGGTATCCCTTTGTTAGTGTCTTCTTAGAGATGAAACATGCTTACATGCTATCCCCATTTGGGTTGGCCATGTGAATATATGATAAAAGTATATGAATATACTTGCTTTGGCCATTGAATATATGATAAAAACACATCAAACAGAAGCTTGAGATTCAGTTGTGTGTTTGTACTTGTCCTCTTGAGCTTCTTCTCTCTGGCATGAACATGTCCAACTCTGGGTTATTTCTCTGGCCTAGAACCTGAAATGAGATTGTGCAGACAACTCATAGCTTGGAGCAAAATAGCTGCCAACTGTCAAGAACTGTGAAGAGTGTCATAGTTTGCTTTCAAGCTAAAGTGTTCATTTGCCACTTGCATGGATGCTGCCAGAAGACATTTAACTCCTAGGTCAGAGACACAAGATAGCAGCCAGAGGGAGTGTCAGTAGGTTTGAGTTGGTTCACCATATCTTCATATGGGGGCCCAGATGGATGCCTGAACACAAAGTCAGTTGCATTACAGGAGAGGGACACCTAACTTGAAATCCCATCATGTCTTTGCAAGCAGTGTGCAAGCCTTCCCTGTGCCCCAGAGGTAGATATTACCTCCTCCCTCACAGTCACTCTGCAAACTCAATCCTGAGGAATGGCTGAGTTAAAAAAAAAAAAAAAAAAGATCAGGGTTTTAAAGGCTTAGCTTACTCAGCAGGATATGTAGGGACACAAGAGATTCAAGGAATAATGTCTCCCATCACCAATCCTCAGTCCTTATGGAATGTCAGTTCAGTTTAGTTCAGTCGCTCAGTGGTGTCTGACTCTTTGCGACCCCATGAATCGCAGCATGCCAGGCCTCCCTGTCCATCACCAACTCCCGAAGTTCACTCAAACTCACGTCCATCGAGTTGGTGCCATCCAGCCATCTCATCCTCGGTCATCCCCTTCTCCTCCTGCCCCCAATCCCTCCCAACATCAGTCTTTTCCAGTGAGTCCACTCTTCGCATGAGGTGGCCAAAGTACTGGAGTTTCAGCTTCAGCATCATTCTTTCCTAAGAAATCCCAGGGCTGATCTCCTTCAGAATGAGAAATAAATGTTTCCTATTGTATCAGGGTTAATTGATGCAACAAGAACAAAGAACCATCCATTGATATCTGTATATTTACCCCATATCTTGCCACCTTATCTTAATCTTTTATTTAAAAAGGTAATCTAGTATAGTTTCTTGAGTTGTCTAACTATAACAACATCTTGTGCAAATAAAGTGAATTCTCTCTGCCCTCCCCCACTATTTCTGTTGATTGTTGTTGACCATTTTGTTTTCTTACCTTCAGCATTAACCCACATGTCTAATTTTTGAGTAATAATGATGATAGCAAATATGGGACTTATTAAGCTTTATCTCTTCATCCCAAACTTACCCTTTGATGCTTTGCTTATGATACAGGGGATGGAATTTGGCAAACCATGTTTTGACTTTTAACAAGTTGACTCCATGTTAAACTCTGCAGAGCCCACAAGCAGGAAAAGGAAGAGGGGATTGTTCCTTCCTGTTTGTTTTCTGGTGTCTTTTTATTTGCTCCCTATTCTGTGAGCATTATCCCCATGAACAGTTTTCTAATGTATGTAGAAACCACCTCATTTCACCCTGGACTCAGATATACAAGAGACATTTGCATTTCATTTCCGTAAGGCCTTTCCCCAAGCTTCTAAGTTTTAATAAACCCAACCTCTCTTCTTGATAGCTGCTTTCTGTAGTTGCTTCTCTGTGATCCCAAGTTCTCTTTTTGTTTTTTAAATTACCTTGTTAATTTGACACCTAGTTAATAATTCTTTATGTTAAATTCTCTCTGCTAAAGTAACTGCTGTGGTTTCTGCCTCTTGACTGACCTCAGATTGATAAAGAAATCTGTTTTCTGATTTTAATGATGATGCTTTACCCATTTGCCTTTTAGCACTATGACTGCTGGGTTTTGGTTTTCAGTTGATTGTTTCTGAACTTTATCAAGTGTGCTTCCTGGATATATTGAAAAAATGCATTTTTCTTTCTTGTTATTGTAATAAACTAGATATTTTTCATAATGTAGAACCACCCTTATATTTCTAGAATAAATAGCTAATAATTAAAAGATTTGTAGCACTTACAACATATGTTCCAGGAATTTCATATGTATGAATTCATTTAATAAACCTATGTGGTCATGGCTCATAATTACATTGCCAAATTTGAATTGCCAAATGTTTATTTAGAACTTATATTTAAACTGAAATTGAACACTATTTAGTTCTATATCTTGTATTATTATTACTTGTTCTCACTATCTTATCACCACAAAACTGAAAGATCCTTGAAAATCAATGCCTTACTATATAGTCAGTATCTCAGTATCTTGCAAGAATATGTGATTGATGCTTGTTGAATGATTAAACACACTTAATAGAGCTAAAGTATATCTACTTTTTGAAAATTAACATTTATTCTGTAATAAGATGTGTATAAGAGACAGTGCTTTGGCCATTGAATATATGATAAACAGATTAAACACACTTAATAGAGCTAAAGTATATCTACTTTTTGAAAATTAACATTTATTCTGTAATATAAATTCTGATTTACACATTTAAAAATATTTGTAAGAAATTAAAATACATAAAAATAGATATTGTTAATATTAGTTAAACTAGATTTTTCTGGACATACGTATGCATTTCAGACCTCTAACATTTTAAAAATTGGTACTTATCCTGTCTCCTTAAATGTCTTTTCATAGAGTTTTAAAATTCTCTGACATTTAGTTAATAGCAATAATGACTTTTGTATACTTTTGGGTTCCTGCATTTATGTTTGGGGATGTAGATTATATCAAAATTATTTCTTTTTCCAGAAGATTAAAGACAAATTAGTAGAAGATATGCATCAAAGGCTCTTAATGTATGAAACCATTTTCAACAAAATGCTTTTTATTTAAGTCAAAATTGGATTTCCATGGTTTAGAGCTTCAGGGTTTCTAAGCCAATGCTCCCACAGATTTAACATTTGAACTAGACATCAAAGGTTATCATGTGGCCCCTTCAAGGCACCAGCTAAAGGATTTGGCAACTGCTTTCTATGGTTTAGCTTTGCTCGAATCCTTCCCCAAAGCAGCTGTTGCTACATCATTGAGATTAAATTTAAGAACAAGATGTGTTGTTATTTATGTGTGTTTTTTCAGTTGTATTTTAAAGAACTTCTGTGTGCACAGGAGAATACTGGCAGACAGGTAAGTTAAAACATATCTTCTACCACCAAGGATTGTGCAATATAAGGGAGAAACAACATACAGACCCACTTACTATACAGAAAAAAACATTGTAGACAAACTTTCTTTTGCAATCCCAAAGCAAAATGAAAAAAATCTCTCACAAATGAGGGGAACACAGAGCTAAACTGGCACCCTGAGGATTTTTTCCTTCTTTGTTTTTGCTTTTGTTTTACTTCTACCTTCTGATTTTATGTGATTTGGGGGGGGTAATGATTGAGCAGTTATGACCATGATCACAAAGGATCTTTTTCTCACCTCCTCTTGTCATGTTTGGAAGCAATTATTGTAAACCATAGTAATAGAAATTATTTTACTATCATTTATTTTTTCACTGTCTCTGATACTCTATAATTCTAACTTTCATAGAAGGAATAACATATATATGTCATATATATATTATAATAAACATATATGTATATATGTTTATGTATATAAGGGGTTTATATATATAAGGGATATATATATCCTTTTTACTGAAACAGTAGTTTTATAAAGCTTGGACTGGATTTATCTGAAAAAATACTCTAATTTATTTTATAGTCTTTTTAATAAAGTCTAAGTTTATATGCAGAGTACATCATGAGAAACGCTGGGGTGGAAGAAACACAAGCTGGAATCAAGATTGCCGGGAGAAATATCAATAACCTCAGATATGCAGATGATACCACCTTTATGGCAGAAAGTGAAGAGGAACTAAAAAGCCTCTTGATGAAAGTGAAAGAGGAGAGTGAACAAGTTGACTTAAAGTTCAACATTCAGAAAACTAAAATCATGGCACCTGGTCCCATCACTTCATGGGAAATAGATGGGGAAACAGTGGAAACAGTGTCAGACTTTATTTTTTTGGGCTCCAAAATCACTGCAGATGGTGATTGCAGCCATGAAATTAAAGATTGTTACTCCTTGGAAGGAAAGTTATGACCAACCTAGATAGCATATTAAAAAGCAGAGACATTGCTTTGCCAACAAAGGTCCGTCTAGTCAAGGCTATGGTATTCCCAGTGGTCATGTATGGATGTGACAGTTGGACTGTGAAGAAGGCTGAGCGCTGAAGAATTGATGCTTTTGAACTGTGGTGTTGGAGAAGACTCTTTAGAGTCCCTTGGACTAGCTTATTTAACGTCTATGCAGAGTACATCATGAGAAACGCTGGGCAGGAAGAAGCACAAGCTGGAATCAAGATTGCCGGGAGAAACATCAATAACCTCAGATATGCAGATGATACCACCTTTATGGCAGAAAGTGAAGAGGAACTAAAAAGCCTCTTGATGAAAGTGAAAGAGGAGAGTGAACAAGTTGACTTAAAGTTCAACATTCAGAAAACTAAAATCATGGCACCTGGTCCCATCACTTCATGGGAAATAGATGGGGAAACAGTGGAAACAGTGTCAGACTTTATTTTTTTGGGCTCCAAAATCACTGCAGATGGTGATTGCAGCCATGAAATTAAAGATTGTTACTCCTTGGAAGGAAAGTTATGACCAACCTAGATAGCATATTAAAAAGCAGAGACATTGCTTTGCCAACAAAGGTCCGTCTAGTCAAGGCTATGGTATTCCCAGTGGTCATGTATGGATGTGAGAGTTGGACTGTGAAGAAGGCTGAGCGCTGAAGAATTGATGCTTTTGAACTGTGGTGTTGGAGAAGACTCTTTAGAGTCCCTTGGACTGAAAGGAGATCCAACCAGTCCATTCTGAAGGAGATCAGCCCTGGGTGTTCATTGGAAGGACTGATGCTGAAGCTGAAACTCCAACACTTTGGCCACCTCATGTGAAGAGTTGACTCATTTGAAAAG
The DNA here is from genome assembly GCA_006410635.1 of Cephalophus harveyi. Lineage (NCBI taxonomy): Eukaryota > Metazoa > Chordata > Mammalia > Artiodactyla > Bovidae > Cephalophus > Cephalophus harveyi. Next base: position 31,322 of record SJYT01056973.1, read on the forward strand.
ATCCTGATGCTGGGAGGGATTGGGGGCAGGAGAAAAAGGGGTTTGACAGAGGATGAGATGGCTGGATGGCATCACTGACTCAAAGGACATGAATTTGAGTGAACTCTGGGAGTTGGTGATGGACAGGGAGGCCTGGAATGCTGCGATTCATGGGGTCGCAAAGAGTTGGACACAACTGAGCCACTGAATTGAACTGAACTTTATGAAAATGACCTAAAATTCATTTTGAGTTTGATTTATCCCTGCCCGTGTGGTTTCTGTGTGTATCATTGTCCTAATGGTGGCAAAATCCTATAGTTTTGAAAACTACAAATATAAAGAGCTATTTTGATGATTGTCTAATTTTAGAAGCAAATTATGGCATTGAACTACAGTCTGACTATGTTGTGTATATTTTCCATTACTATCCTATATTTTAATCACCTTAAATCTATTCCTCACTTCCACTGTATAATCATAAGGGATTTGATTTAGGTCATACCTGAATAGTCTAGTGGTTTTCCCTACTTTCTTCAATTTGAGTCTGAATTTGGCAATAAGAAGTTCATGATCTGAGCTACAGTCAGCTCCCGGCCTTGTTTTTGTTGACTGTATAGAGCTTCTCCATCTTTGGCTGCATAGAATATAATCAATCTGATTTCGGTGTTGACCATCTGGTGATGTCCACGTGTAGAGTCTTCTCTTGTGTTATTAGGAATGCATATAGTTTATGGGGTGTTAAGTGACAGACATGAGGATCTATTTCAGGAAATTAAAATGGCAACCTGGGCAGGGATTTGTTTTTCTATAAATTAGATTTATTAAGAAATACAAATTTTCTCATTCATGCCAATTACCTGATATTTGGAAACATTAGAAAGTTGGTAGTTTAAATTTTCACACAATTGACTTAAAGATGTGGTTTGTTCACAGTGAAACTCTCCGGAATGCTAATCACAGGCTTAAACATAGGACATAATATCTATTTTTAATCTGATGTTAGTAGCCCCTTCATTGTGTGGTTTAAGAACTGTTCAGTTTTCTGTACAGTTTTTGATTGTTTTTTAATGTCTTTTTAGTTTTGTTATTTCATTCTTTTTAAAATGTTGATGCTATTTTCACAGGAAAAAAAAAAAAGAACATAGACCAAAAGAAAAAAATTATGTTGGGCAAATGTTAATGAAAATTAACTTAGGGTGTAAAATTAAAGTGGAAATTTTTCAGCTGAGAAGTCTGGAGTTTTGTTTTATTAACATCAAAACTTCTCAGATTTTATGAGAGCGATTGAAATCAGGAGATGATCCCGAAGGAAGAATTGGGGGAAAAAGATGACAATGGAATATTTCAGTTGCACAGCAACATCTTTTCTGTTTTGAAAATAAATCTTTGCAGGTGTGGTTCCAATCTTGCTTTCTTGCTCAAGGAAGAATGTTTATCATTTTCTGAATTTACCAGCAAATAAATGTGCTGAGGGCTCATTTATTTCTTACAAAATGTCGCTAACTCACTCCTGTCCTCTTAAATTTAAAACAGCTGCTACCCACTGGCAGGATTTAAATCTTAACAGAGACAGAATTCCAGACTCTCTGGATGCCTGTATTACACTCTTGTTAATAACAATCTCTGTCCATCAAGGTGATGAGAGGACAGTATGGGTTTATACACATATTTTCTCTGTCCATATGTAAAAAACTAAAACTTTTATTTTGTTAACAAAAAACCCAGGATTTAATTGAAAAAACCCCTCTCATTATTGGTGTCATTTGAAGCACTACAATTTAGTTTTGCTTGAAGCCCCCTAACTTCCAAAGTTATTTCCTTTCTGTGCAGTTATGTTTTTAATATTATCTGGAGTTAGAGTAGCTTAGTTACTGAAAGTAGCAAGGGATCCAAACTCAGTGTTAAGAGGTGAGGCAAATTTGGGGAAAGAAACATATTCTTTAGTTTTCAATTGTTTAGAACCTTATGTTTAGTTTCTATTTTCACAATGTAGAATTTACAATTTCAACATTTACTTGTAAAGAAGACAACAATTCCAACTTTTTCAATGACTGCCTTACTATTTAATGTAAGAATTTTGACATAATCTTTAAATACTGAATTTTTGAGTCAGAGATACAATACTTTTTTTTTTTTTTTTTTTACCCTGTTTTCACCTTTTTACCTTACCAGAAAGAAATAGTTTTGTTCTTCTTAGGTTTTCGTGCAGAACAACTGTTCAATTTCTGTAAAGATAGATTTATGTGTTTTGAAAAAGGCTAAAGATTATTTTCATGCATAAGATAAATCCTTGAAAGAGACTGCAAAGAATTCAAAATGTACTTCATGTTCTACCAGAGCAAAATCCAAATCCTTCTTCCCTACAGTGAAATCATGGTTTCCTGCAAGATAAGATCTCATCCTGTTAAGGACTTCATCTTTGAAGAAAAGAGAACATCATCTCTCAAGGGAACTCCAGGATCATAATTCACAAAATTAAATATATTGATAAACATAGCTCTTACTTTAAAACAGTCATCCAAGTCTCTGGAACCTAGAGTCTAAACTATTGATGTTAAATTATAATAATAACATAACGGTGTAAAAGAGAACAAACAATTGTTTAATTATGTAAAAGTTTTCATTTTCATGAATAAAATTTAAATGCTCAGCAATCTTTAATTAATACATTTCCAACCCTTTCTTAGTGACAAGAATTAACTTTGCAGTTTAATTCACCACTTTACCATGTGAAAAAGAAAGATAAAAAATAAGCTTCTTGGGAATGGGAAGAAAATTTCTAGTCTCTTACCAGCCAGTCCAACTTTTAATGGGCACTCTCTGCCATCACCCCTTCTCCTGAAATCGCTGGCATTTCCACACCCTTGTGCCACAATGCTGTTTTACAAACATAAAACTCACTGTACAGATCTGAGGTTTGGATTTCATTTCACCTTTAAATGTTTGCCTAGATTTGTTTTACTGGTCTACATGGTTGTCCAGAACACACACACACAAAAAAAAGATGCTAAAGAAATACATTATATTCTAAATAGAAGATGCCAAGATACCAAGTATAGCAAAATTTTTTTAATGTTTAATACTTTGCTTTTTACAGTGCCTGGGTTATCTTTGTATTTATTACTCATTCATTCACCAAAAATGTACTGAAAATCTAAAATCCACTGAAGATGGCATTCAGTTCAGTCGCTCAGTCGTGTCCGACTCTTTGCGACCCCATGAATACGGATGTTGGCAATTTGATCTCTGGTTCCTCTGCCTTTTCTAAAGCCAGCTTGAACATCAGGGAGTTCATTAGTCTTTGCCTAGAGGAACTCACAATTTAGTAGGAGGGTCAAATAAAGTAAACAAGTAAGTTTCAAGATTAGATGGTAAATTTTCATGTCAAGGGTTGCATGGTGGTGTTGGGGAAACAATGAGAAGACTTCTCAGAGGAGCTGACATCTGATCCAAGGCAGAACAGAAGGATAAGCAGAAGGTGGGATATTTATCCTTGGAAGAGAGATGACCACACCCAAAGAAGGAGTCTGGAGAGCATGTTGTCCGAAGGTCCGAGTCAATGGTGACAGAGCAAACTGAGGACAGGGAGATGGATTGGAACCAGCTTAGGAAAGCCTTTGTAGGCCAAATTAGAGTTAATACTTAAGAAAAAATATTTTTTGGCTGCATCACGTGGCATGTGGATCTTCATTCCCCAACCACTGTGCCCCCTGCAGTGGAAGTGTGGAGTCTTAACCACTGCAGGGACCAAATAGTCTGAAGGCAAAGGATTTTAAGCAGAGGAACGACATAATCAGCTTTAAGATGATCAGAGATAGACTCCCCTAAGAAACAGTCACCCAAACCCTGAGATTTGCACGCAGCATTCAGATGGGGAGTAATTTGGGGAACTGAACCTGTAAGAAGGTGAAGGGGAGGAGGGATGGGAAGAGGGGGCTGTTGAGGAGCCAGGCAGATTCATCCTAGGCTGTAACTGACCCCCTGCAGAGTTCGGGAGCTGAAATGGCCATTCAAGGTTATCACATCTTTTTGTTTTTAAATTTTTTTTGCCATGCCCCATGATATGTGGGGTCTCAGTTCCCTGACCAGGGGTCAAACCTGCGCCTTCTGCATTGGAAGCATGGAGTCTTAGTCCTACCAGGTGGCCAGACCTCCTTACTCACAATAAGAAGTCATGGGATGTGAGCTGTCCTCAAGGAGAAGTCTAGGCTTGAGCAAGGCTGATTCCTGCAGGTGAGGGCAATTCCTGGTGAAGGACACAGCTGGGAGCCATCCCCAGCCCGAATATCTGGCAGCTAGATGAGTATCTCCATCCTGAAGAGGGAGCTAAGTGATGTGTCACAGAATCCACTACAGGGTTTTTTGGTTCAGCTCAGTTCAGTTGCTCAGTCTTGTCGGACTCTTTATGACCCCATTGACCACAGCACACCAGACCTCCCTGTCCATCACCAACTCCCGGAGTTTACCCAAACCCATGTCCATTGAGTCCGTGATGCCATCCAACCATCTCATCCTCTGTTGTCCCCTCCTCCTGCCCTCAATCTTTCCCAGCATCAGGGTCTTTTCAAATGAGTCAGCTCTTCACATCAGGTAGCCAAAGTACTGGAGTTGTTTGATCCCTGGGTTGGGAAGATCCACTGGAGAAAAGAACTGCTGTCCACTCCAGTATTCTGGCCTGGAGAATCTATGGACTGTACAGTCCATGGGGTCACAAAGAGTCAGACATGACTGAGCAACTTTCACTTTCACTTTATGGCAGAAAACAAAGAGGAATTAAAGAGCCTCTTGGTGAAGGTGAAAGAAGAGAGTGAAAAAGCTGGCTTAAACGCATCATTCAAAAAATGATCATTGCATCTGGTCCCATCACTTCATGCAAATAGATGGGGAAACAATGGAAACAATGACAGACTTTATGTTGGGGTGAAACTGAACTGAAACTGAAGCTGCTCAGTCGTGTCCGACCCTCAGCGACCCCAAGGACTGCAGCCTTCCAGGCTCCTCGGTCCATGAGATTTTCCAGGCAAGAGTACTGGACTGGGGTGCCATTGCCTTCTCTGGGTGGAGGGTTCTAAAATCACGGTATATTGGGGTGGAGGGTTCTAAAATCACGGTAGATGGTGACTGCAGCCATGAAATTAAAAGGCACTTGCTCCTTGGAAGAAAACCAAAGACAAATTTAGACAGTGTATTAAAGAGCAGAGACATTACTTTGCCAACAAGGGTCCATATAGTCAAAGTTGTGGTTTTCCCAGTAGTCATGTACAGATATGAGAGCTGGACAATAAAAAAGGCTGAGCACCGAAGGATTGATACTTTCCAACTGTGCTGGAGAAGACTCTTGAAAGTCCATTGGACAGCAAGGAGATCAAACCAGTCAGTCCTAAAGGAAATCAACCCTGAATATTCATTGGAAGGACTGATGATGAAACTGAAGCTTCAATACTTTGGCCACCTGATGTGAAGAGCCAACTCATTGGAAAAGACCCTAATGCTGGGAAAGCTTGAAGCAGGAGCAGAAGGGGACGACAGAAGTTGAGACGGTTAAATGGCATCGTTGACTCAATGGACATGAGTTTGAGCAAACTCTGGGAGTTGGTGATGGGAGGGAGGCCTGCGTGCTGCTGTCCCTGGGGTCCTGAAGAATTGGACATCACTGAGAGACTGGACAACAACAATAGGGTATTTCCTGCACATATTTCAACTTTTGTCACATCCATAATTTAGTCCCATGATATCCAATTCAGAAGAACTACCACATTTCTTCAATTTTTCTACATTAAATCCAATCTGACTTAGCTTCTACCCTAGAGAGGCAGAAAATACTACCATCAATCTACCTATCCATCTACTTTCCTCATTCCTATTCCCTCCCTTGGGTTGTACACAAACCACAAAACAATGGGGAAGCACCTCTCTAGACTTCAGTCCCATGTGGCTGCCACTCTTGGTCACCTCTACCCATGGGTCTGTGCAATCTATTCACAGATACAAAGCCTCAGGCCTCTGGATCAAGTTTAACTCAAGTTTAATCCTGGCGTTAAATGGGGTTAGCTAGATGTTTCCAAATCGATTTGGAAACATCTAGCTTCCTTGAACACACATACTCCTTGGGGCCCTGTGTATAAGTGAGCCACTGACGCAACCTACAGCTCATGTGGATCCCTCCCAGAAACTCCCCTCCAGCCCACCAACTTTCAGTCCCTCTTTCACCTTTGCAACTGTTCTTCAAGCATGCATCCTGGACCAGCTGCATCACCTGAGAAGCACTTTACATTTTATTATGTATTTATTTTCATTTTTATTTGGCCTGATGGCATGTGGGATCTTAGTTCCCCTCAGCAGGGATTGAACCCTTGCCCCCTTCAGTAGAAGTGTGAAGTCTTAACCACTGGACCACCAGGGATATCTCTGCTTTTATATTTTAATAATTTTATTTATTTATTTACTTATTTTTGCCTGTGATGGATCTTTGTTGCTGGGTGGGCCTTTTCTCTAGTTATGTCAAGCGGGGGCTACTCTTCTTTGCAGTGTGCTGGCTTCTTTTGTCATGGAGCGTGGGCTCTAGGGTGCACAGACTTCAGTAGTTGCAGCAAGTGGGTTCAATAGTTGTAGTTCCGGGCTCTGGAGCACATGCTCAATAGCTGTGGTCCACAGGCTTAGTTGCTCTGTGGCATGTAGGATCTTCCCAGATCAGAGATCAAACCTGTGTCTCCTGCATTGGCAGGTGGATTCTTTACCACTAGATCACTCAGGGAAGCCCCCCTGCTTTACATTTTAAAGTTTACACAGCTTTCATATGTCATCAGGATGGAGAATCACTGTCCTAGATTTAAGAACAATGATGATAATAGACATGCTGGGAATGCACATACCATGAATGCATTTTAAAGTATTTCAATGATTGAAGTCTATTACAAGTAGGTTTTAATTGTATTGAGAAATTATCAGTCTAGTTGCTTAATTAGCTGAGAAAATCTTCTTGGGAAAAGTGAGCTTTATGGAGTGTAACTGCTGTATATTCTGAATTTTCTTCCTGCCAACTGGCAGGGGGGTGGAGGAGGGGTCCTGTAGCCTGGCTGCCATTTTGGATAGTAACTTTGGGAATGTAGGTTAAGGATGACTGAGCAAAAAAATGTGAAGAGCCTGAATCCCTATCACCAAGCATGGGTGAACTGGTCCCACTGGTCTACTTACATCCAGACATTTTTACACCTTAAGAGGTTATCTTCAGGTTTGTTTAAGCCTGTTTTCTCGGGGGTTTTACCTTGCAACCATACCTAATCCTGACTAATGTCAATGGCAGTACTTACCATATGACTAGACAAGAGAACCTCTCCCAAATAATAGACTAATTAAATACCCACATTCTAAGGAGAAGGGGACGACCGAGGATGGGATGGCTGGATGGCATCACTGACTCGATGGATGTGAGTCTGAGTGAACTCCGAGAGATGGTGATGAACAGGGAGGCCTGGCGTGCTGCGATTCATGGGGTCGCAAAGAGTCGGACACGACTGAGCGACTGAACTGAACTGAACTGATACAGCCTCAGAGCTCACTTTTAACTATAACTTAAAGGTGACGAGACTACCATTTGTGATATAGAACAAAATGTGAATGTGATAATTAACAAGATAATTAATTTTCCTTTTCCCATGTTGCTACCCGAGAACAGAGGCCAAGGGAAGGAAAGAAACTTCAGTGACTCTCTGCTGAGTAACCCAGTGCATTCTGTGACTGCAGTCAAGACCACAGTCACATACACCCAGCCATAATGTGCACCCAGCCTTCTATTTTGCACTTCAATTTTCTTAAGTATTTTTTTTTTTGTTGTTGTTGTTTAAATACCAAAAAGCCGTATCTTATTGGAAAAATCTCTAATGAACAAAAAGTTTATTCTCTAGAAGACACAGACATGGTGAAAAAAATATAGCTATTGAAAATTATTAATTCACTTAGAGCATTACTGGATTTCTGAGCAAAGCTGCTTATTTTGCAGGTTTTATGGTCTTTCTTAACTCCAGGAGTTAGTGAGGGACAGGGAGGTCTGGCATACTGCAGTCCATGGGGGTCACAAAAAGTCAGACATGACTTAGCAACTGAACAACAACAAGAGTATCTTTCTTAAGCTGAAGACTTAAATGATCAAGCCCTTCACTTTCAAGATCTTTGTAAACTCAAGTGCCTTCAGGGCCATGTGGTAGATTAAATAGCACCCAAGTGAGGAGATGAGAAAACAGGAACCATCTCTATGTCTTTGAACTGGGTTGACTGGGGGACTAACATCATCAGCGCCTTTGATTTTTTGGAAAAAGTCAAAATATTTGCTTTTCTTTTTCTTTTTAAATTTTCTAATAATTAAAAATTTTAAGTAATTTATTTTAATTGACTGTGCTGGGTCTTAGTTATGGCATGTGGTATCTTTGGTCTCCCTTGTGGCAGGTGGGCTCTTTCTTGAGTTGCAGTATATGGGGTCCAGCTCTCTGACCCAAAGATCGAACCCTGGATCCCCTGCATTGGGAGTGCAGAGTCTCAGCCACTGGACCACCAGGGAAGTCCCGAGACTTGCTTTTTAAATGTTATCTTCAATAAAAATGTTATCTTTGATATCAATTCAAAAATTTAAAAATATTTAAATCAAACCAAATGGAACACCTCAGTGAGCTGAGTCCTATCTCAGTCTTTAAGCCTAGATGTAATTGGATCTGAGTTTGTGAAATCAGATTAAAAAATTTTTGATTTGGCCTTATTATATTGCTTTAACTGATTACAAATCGCATGAACCCAACATGATGTTGTGTTAGCTTCTGCTGTACAGCAAAGTAAATCAGTCACACATATACATATATCCTCCCTTCCTTGGATTTCTCCAGAAAAGTATTTAAGGCTGAAATTGGGAGACAGATAACTTTAAGCTTGTGATCTAGGGCAAGTACTCAGCCTCACTTTTACCCTCATCTTTAAACAAGTAAAAAGAGTACCTAGATTGAAAAGTTTTTGTGAAGAGTAAATAAAAATTTCACATAGAATGCTGACCAGTGATTTAGATCTAAATGCCAAGAAAGGCTGGCAGTTATTAGCAGAGGCAATCAATGATAGAACTTGAATTTGAAGAGAGACTAGATCTTTTCTAATAGATGGGCTTCCCACCTGGCATGGTGGTAAAGAATCTGCCTGCCACTGCAAGAGACACAGGAGACTTGGGTTCAATCCCTTGGTCAGGAAGATCCCCTGGAGAAGGAAATGGTAACCCACACCAGTCTTCTTGCCTGGAAAATTCCACGGACAGAAGAGCTAACGTATTTTGTATTGGAACATTTTTAGTGCATTTGGTATGTACTTCTTGATCATTTCCATTCCATCAAAGGACAGATGATGTTTATGTATGGTACATGCCCATAGGTGTATCTAGAATCTCATTAAAAAAGAATTCCAATTTTGGTACGATATACATAAAACATTTTCAGTTCAGTTCAGTCGTTCAAT
>SJYT01056973.1:41484-97770 GCA_006410635.1 Cephalophus harveyi
TAAAGTTAAATAAGCAGGGTGACAATCTACAGCCTTGACGTACTCCTTTTCCTGTTTGGAACCAGTCTGTTGTTCCATGTCCAGTTCTAACTGTTGCTTCCTGACCTGCATACAGATTTCTCAAGAGGCAGGTCTTATAAGCATGTAATTAAAGAAATTAACAACTGAAAGTTTTCTTAAATTGTTTAACTAGGAAAAATACAAATATTTCTATTTTTTCAATGTGTAGAATTTGTTTTAGATTTTTTCCTAATATGTAGAATTTTGAAAAGTGCTAGTTTTTCTATAACTCTGCTTCACAGAACAAAAACCTTCTTATCTACAAACTTTATAAATTTCTTTCATCTTATGATAGTGATCATTAAAATTTGTGTGTTAGTCCCTTAGTTGTCTCTGACTCTTGGCGACCACATGAACTACAGCCCGCCACGCTCCTCTGTTCATGGAATTCTCCAGGCAAGAATACTGGAGTGAGTAGCCATTTCCTTCTCCAGGGGATCATCCTGATCCAGGGATGGAACCTGGGTCCTTGCTCCTGCATTGCAGGCAGAGTCTCTACTGTCTGAACTACCAGGGAAGCCCAAATAAAACTGTGTATGATAATAGTAAGGTAAACCATACAAATAATATCCAAGTCAGAAACTTCTAAACTTTAATTACTTAAGTGTATTTTTCCTGAATAATACGTTTATTTTTAACCAGCCCAGATGTCAAGAGTTAAAGGCTAACAGTCCCTGTCATCGTCATCACTCCTTCCTATAAAAATACTACAGTATTTTCAATGAGAGTGTAAACAAACTATTGTTTCAGGTTTTATTTACACTGGAGCTGTCTGGCAAAATTCCATGCTTGATCTAGCTATTTGTCGTGATTCCAAGTTTTAAAAAGTGATCCTTTCTCTCTTCAGTACTTCCTCCTTGGCGTTTACTTCCAAGATCTCTTTTCCCCACTCTTTATTTCTCCCCAAGACGTAGTTGTTTGAGTCACTTTTTAGGATAAAGTGTTATTATTTTTTTTTTCCTGACTGTAAGACTAATAGAAAAATCCTACAAGCCAGAAATAAATGTTTAATATATTGCTGTCGGTTCTTTGAGCCTTCAGCTTTCCTTTGACTAAGCCATCTTTTAATCAAAAAAGAGCATAAAATACGAGCAGAGACCCGGGATGGCGCAGGAAAATGTCACCAGGTGAGGAGGAGGTGGGAAGTTTACACGAGCGAAGACGCGTAAATATTTTGTTTATACAGATAATCGTCTGCTAAAGCTAATATAGTGGAACCTGTGCAAAAGTTGGAAATCTAGTAGGAAGAGGAAAGAGTAAAAACTCAAGGAAAACGTTACAACAGCAGCCAGGACAGGGCGGGGTCGCGAGGCGCCGGTCCTGTCTCCAGCGGGAGCCGGAAGGGCGGACCCCCTAGGGGGCGGGGCCAAGTGGAGGGGGTGGTCCGGTTGGGGAGGAGCATACTGGGCATGGGCGGGACCGACCACTTGGGGCGGAGTCGGGGCGGGGCGGCATAGGAGCAAGGGCTGGTGGGAGACCTGAGCGCTCCCAGCGAAGGGGACCGCAGCACCTGATGGAGAGCAAATGGCTGCTTCCGCACGTGGAGAACTTTTAACGAACACGTGAGGGAAGAAAGGCAAAGTCTGTGGAAAATTTACCTCCAGCCCCAGCCCCTTGGCGACACCCTGTTTGCTGTGGGTCTTTGCCCACTCCCATTGTTGCCTCGCCCTCGGCCCCACAGCTAGAGCACAGCTATCTCAAGCAGCCCCCGCCCTCGGGGACCTGGTTTGGGAAGCCCTCCAGGAGCCTGCTATGCTGGCCGTCTGCGCCTGCTCCGCGCCCCGGGCCCCGCGGCTGGGCGGGGCCGTTGAGGAAGGGGCGTGTCTCCCGCCGGCGCGCGGGAGGCGGTGCCCCGCGACCTGACCTGCCCAGGCGCCGGGTCCTCTGACGTCACCTCGCCGTGACGCGTACGCGGTAGGAAAACTGTAAGTTTCTGAGGATTCCTGAAGCTGTTTGGGCCTCCGGGGCTCCCCCAGCTGTTCGCACCCCAGGAGTCGGTGGTGGCCTTGGTTTCCGCCCCTGGGGCGGTCCGGGGAGCCGCCGAACGCGGTGACGGGACAGGTACCCGCCCGGGGCGGGAGCGCGCACTCCGAGGCGGGCGGGGCGGCAGTGCGAGCAGGCGAGGCAGTCCCCGGGGAGACTCGCAAGGTCTCCCTTGGGACCGGAGTAGAGGCCAGAGAACGGGGAGTCCAAGGGAAGAACCTCTTTTCTTTCTTCCTCGTAGAGAGCACTGAATTCCATCTGCCCTGGAGTTTGACATGTTGAGTCAGCGGTGCAGAGTTCCTGCAGAGACCCCCGCATATCTGGGCTTCCTTTGGGGTCCCGGCAGCTTCCAGATAGCTGAGGGCGAGCTGCAAGGATGGCCACTTGCTGCCTCAGTTTCCTTTTTGTGTAAAATGGAGGCATAGCGACCCTGACCGCCCTAATGGGCATCTCCCAGGGCCGGGAGCGTTGTGAGAGGTAACCTTGCCAGGAGAAAACTTAAGACAATCGGTTATTCTGAGAATGTGGTGACCAGCGGCCGTCTGACAGAGGCCTTGTAGGTAGGGAATGTTTTCAAAATTTTGCCTTCTCCCTCTGCCCATCTAGTCACGGACAACACTTGAACCAGACCACAGACCTGAACTCTGAGCTTGGTGGATACGAGTCAAGACATCACTGGTATCAGTATCACAATGTTCTCAGCAATTAAAACGCCCCCTTGTCTGGTGTTGTAGAGAAAACTGAGCGTCCTGAAATGAGCACAGTATACTCAACAACAGACACACTGTTTTAGGGGTGGTTCTGTCAGTTTGGAATATCACCTCATCATATGTTACTGCTTGACTTTCTCGGCTTGCCAGAGGTTGGTGCATTTTTGATGAGTTAGTGCTATACTCTGAAACTTCTCAAATTCAGGAGCAAGTGTTTGTTAAGAACTTTGAAAGGAAGAATATTGAGCTCCCCTAGGGTGTATTTATTCAGGAAATTGAATACAAACATTTCTGTAAATTCAGCTCAGGGGCCCAATACCCATCCATCCTAGTTTGAAGAGCCTTAGAAAGCAAGGGTTCTGATTTTTGTTTCTGATAGTTACTAACTTTGTGTCCAAAGAGACGTCACCCAAGCTGGGAACTTTCTTTTTCTCCCTAACATGGGAGATGATAGTATATGTACTGTTTGTTTTTTGAGGATCAGACGCGATCATGAAAATGAAAGGCTGGCAGAGTATTGTTATTAAGAAACTCCGGCTGGTCCACTAACCTGGATAGAGATGTGTACTTTCAAAGTCAGGTTCTGAGTCAGAACTACAAATAGAGCAGGAAATACACGAAGTTGCCAACCTGGTGGAGCTCATGGTCCAGGAGGGTATCAGACATCAAAGAATAAGTACATAATGTTATTTCAGATGGTGGTAAGTGCAGTGAAGTCAAGGAAGATAACAACAGTGGGAGTACAGGGCAGGTGGTTTGACATGGGGTCCATCAGGGAATATATTTCAGAGGAGGTGGCTTTGAATTGATGGAAGTGAGAGGAAGAACCTCAGCTAAGAAATTTTTAGGCAGGCGTAATCATAGCAGTAAACCCTAACCTAGAGCTAACTATGTGAGGCATTCTTCTAAACACGAAATTAGACTTTTACAACCTGAGATGTGTATTCATATCTCCATTTTTTGTTATAGATGAGGATTCCAGTGCACAGAAATGTTAAGGATGTGCTCATGGCTTCCCAGGTGACTCAGTGATAAAGAACCCACCTGCCAATGCAGGAGATACGGGTTCTATGCTTGGGTTGGGAAGATCCCTTAGAGTAGGAAATGGAAACCCACTCCAGTATTCTTGCCTGGAAAATTCCATGGACAGTGGAGCCTGGGGGGCTGCAGTCCATGGGGTCTCAAAGAGTCAGACACAGCTGAATGACTGAGCACATGTGCTTGCAGACAGAGCTAAAATGTGATAGGGACAGTATTTGAATGTGAGTAACTCGACCTCAGAGTTCAGACTTCAGAGGATTGTATGGTACTGTCTTGCGACAGCAGTGGTCTGAGCTGGAAGCAAGCCTGAGGTGGCCAAGGTGTGGCAAGGGGAGAGTGTTTAGAACAAGGCAAGGAAGGGAGAAGGTGGTAGTAAGTGATACTGGAGGGCCAACAACTAGGGGGACCCTTGTGGGCTCAAGGGGCAGGGGTGTGTGAAGACGCTACTCTGAATGTGATGGGAAACTATAGGGAGCTTTGCATCAAGGGGATAGCATCTAATTGCAGTTTTCTTGGAGGGAGAATTAGCAGTAGGGTTGTGGAGTGGGGAGTATTGAAAGTGGGGAGATGGGAGTCTCTTACTGTTGCCTGGGGAGAGATGGCAGGGGTTTGGGCTAGGGGAGATAGTTGGTGAGATGATGGTATGTGGTCAAAGTCATAGTATACTTTTGATGCTAGAAGTTGGAGTGTGAGAAGAAGGAGAAGTAATGATTTCTCTGGTTTTAGGCTGAAACAGCTGGAGGGACAGTGGTGCTGTTTCCTGAGAAGGGAGGAAGGAGTTTGGGAGGACAACCGTGAATTCTGTTTTGGACAAGCTATAGATGCTCCATAGACATAGTAACAGGCTTCCCAGGTGGCACTCGTAAAGAACCCACCTGCCAGTGCAGGAAATGTAAGAGATGTGGGTTTGATTTCCTGGGTTGGGAGGATCTCTTGGAGGATGGGATGGCAACCCACTGCAGTATTCTTGCCTGGAGAATCCCATGGACAGAGGAGCCTGGAGGGCTACAGTCCAGAGTGTTGCAAAGAGTTGGACACGACCGAAGTGACATAGCATGCACATGCTTGCAGACATAGTAACAGCAATCCCAGTGCTGGTAATAGCAGTAAGCTCCATGTCAGTGTGAACTGTGTGCTTCGCTGGTTTTAAGCACTTTTACACATGTGAATCCATATAATTCTTATGACAGTTGTGTGCATGGAGGAGCCACAAAAGAAGCCTGCCGTCTCCTAGCTTGGAAGTGATGGAGCTGGGATTCAGACCCAGGCAATCCTGTTTCAGGATCCGTGCAATTCATCTCTGTGACTCCCACTAGATTGACACATTGAACAGGCTCTTGGATGTAGGAATATGGAATTCAGGAATGGTCAGGGCTGAAGACATACATTTGTATTTCTGAAAAGAAAGCCTGCTTTTGTTCCTCATTGTCTTGATTCAACATCACAGTAATTCAACATCACGTTAATCCAAAGCTATGCCCCAACCATTAATGCTGAAGAAGCTGAAGTTGAATGATTTTGATTCTGTGAAGATCTATAAGACCTTCTAGAACTAACATCAAAAAAAGATGTCCTTTTCATCATAGGGGGTTAGGATGCAAAAGTAGGAAGTTAAGAGGTATCTGGAGAGGAGAAGGTGTGGAGAAAAGGGAACCCTCTTACACTGTTGGTGGGAATGCAAACTAGTACAGCCACTATGGAGAACAATGTAGAGATTCCTTAAAAAACTGGAAATAGAACTGCCATATGACCCAGCAAGCCCACTGCTGGGCATACACACCGAGGAAACCAGAATTGAAAGAGACACGTGTACCCCAGTGTTCATCGCAGCACTGTTTACAATAGCCAGGACATGGAAGCAACCTAGATGTCCATCAACAGACAAATGGATAAGAAAGCTGTGGTACATATACACAATGGAGTATTACTCAGCCATTAAAAAGAATACATTTGAATCAGTTCTAATGAGGTGGATGAAACTGGAGCCTATTATACAGAGTGAAGTAAGCCAGAAAGAAAAACACCAATACAGTATACTAACGCATATATATGGAATTTAGAAAGATGGTAATGATAACCCTGTATGCGAGACAGCAAAAGAGACACAGATGTATAGAACAGTCTTTTGGACTCTGTGGGAGAGGGCAAGGGTGGGATGATTTGGGGAGAATGGCATTGAAACATGTATATTATCATATGTGAAAAGGATTGTCAGTCCAGGTTTGATGCATGAGACAGGGTCCTCGGGGCTGGTGCACTGGGATGACCCAGAGGGATGGTATGGGGAAGGAGGTGGAAGGGGGTTCAGGATGGGGAACACATGTACACCCATGGCATATCCATGTCAGTGTATGGCAAAACCACTACAATATTGTAAAGTAATTAGCCTCCAATTAAAATAAACTTATATTAAGAAAATGCAAAGAAAAAATAAAGTTTTTACTCTCTGTGGTGGGCAGAACTCTGAAAAAAAAAAAAAAAGTTACCTGGAGAAACAGGCAAGTTTGGTCTTGGAGTAAAATGAAGCAGGGCAAAGGCTAACAGAGTTTTGCCAAGAGACAAAACTGGTCTCGTGCTGATCATAGCATGAGACAGCTCTTCCAACAACACGAGACAGCTCTACACATGGACATCACCAGATGGTCAATACCAAAGTCAGATTGATTATATTCTTTGCAGCCGAAGATGGAGAAGCTCTATACAGTTAGCAAAAACAAGACCTGGACGTGACTGTGGCTCAGATCATGAACTCCTTATTACAAAATTCAGGCTTAAGTTGAATAAAGTAGGGACAACCACTAGACCATTCAGGTATGACCTAAATCAAATCCCTTGTGATCATACAGTGGAGGTGATGAATAGATTCAAGGGATTAGATCTGGTAGACAGAGTGCCTGAAGAACCATGGACAGAGGTTTGTAACATTGTATAGGAGGCAGTGACCAAAACTATCCCCAGGAAAAAGAAATGCAAGAAGGCAAAGTAGTTATCTTAGGAGGCCTTAGAAATAGCTGAGAAAAGAGAAACGAAAGGCAAAGGAGAAAGGGAAAGATATACCAACTGAATGCAGAGTACCAGAGAATAGCAAGGAGAGATATGAAAGACTTCTTACAGTGAACAATGCAAAGAAACAGACGAAAACAATAGAATGGAAGAGACTAGTGATCTCTTCAAGAAAATTAGAGATACCAAAGGACAGGGAAGCCTGGCATGCTGCAGTCCATGGGGTCGCAAAGAGTCAGACACAACTGAGTGACTGAACAATCACCACCACCACCAAGGGAGATGGGCACTGTAAAGGACAGAAACAGTAAGGAGCTAACAGAAGCAAAAGAGATTAAGAAGAGGTGATAAGAATACACAGAGGACCCTTGATGCAGCCCTTCCCCCCCCCCCCCCCCCCCCATTATAGTCAGATGGCATCAAGTTCCCTGTGAGGGCCAAAGTGTTTATGTGGGCAGATGCTATTGTCAAAAACCGGTTATGCTTTCTGGCAATGCACTCACCATATATAAATCCCTATATGTAAATCACATGTTAATTTATTAAATTTCGGTTGGAAAGGAGGTATTGTGTATGATGAAATATATGTAGGGAGTCAGGCTGTCCAGTGTGCAAACTGCAAGGCAGTTGATGTAATTGGATTCAGAGACTAGATGAGGCATAGAATACTACTGGTATGTGTGCAGTCGCATAAATATTAAATTATGTTTCTGAAGTCCATTTTCATTCCTGGAGCTCAGATTTCATTTGCTATTGCTGTATACTTTATATACCCAAGGACATCGCCTCAGGGTTGCAGGCTCTTTAAGGAGATTTTATGCTTATATCCATGTATTATATAGAAAAATAAAAATTGAGTTTACTCCAAAAAAAAAGAATACACAGAGGAACTATAAAAAAAGGTCTTAATGACCTGGATGACCACAATGGTGTGATCGCTCACCTAGAGCCAAACCCTGGAGTGCGAAGTCAAGTGGGCCTTAGGAAGCCTTACTACAAACAAAGCTAGTGGAGGTGATGAAATTCCAGCTGAGCTATTTCAAATCCTAAAATGATGATGCTGTTAAAGTGCTGTGCTCAATATATGAGCAAATTTGTAAAACTCAGTAGTGGCCACAGGACTTGGAAAAGGTCAGTTTTCATTCCAGTCCCAAAGAAGGGCAATGCCAAAGAACATTCAAACTACTGTACAATTGTGCTCACATGCTAGCAAGGTACTATTCCAAATCCTTCAAGCTGGGCTTCAGTAGTATGTGAACTGAGAACTCCCAGATGTGCAAGCTGGATTTAGAAGAAACAGAGGAACCAGAGATGAAATTGCCAACATCCGTCTGATCATAGAAAAAGCAGGTGAATTCCAGAAAAACAACTACTACTGCTTCATTGTCTATGCTAAAGCCTTTGTGTGGATCACAACAAACTGAAAAATTCTCAAGAGATGGAAATACCAGACCACCTTACCTGTCTTCCAAGAAACCTGTATGCAGGTCAAGAAGCAGCAGTTAGAACTGGACATGGAACAATGGACTGGTTCAAAATTGGGAAAGGAGTACATCAAAGCTGTATGTTGTCACCCTGTTTATTTAGCTTATATGCAGAGTACATCATGCAAAATGCCACATTGGATGAATCACATGCTGGGATCAAGATTGCCAGGAGAAATATCAACAACCTCAAATAACCAGATGATACAGAGGATGAGATGGTTGGATGGCATCACTGACTCAATGGACATGAGTTTGAGTAAATTCTGGGAGTTGGTGATGGACAGGGAGGCCTGGTGTGCTGTGGTCCATGGGGTCACAAAGAGTTGGACACAACTGAGTGACTGAACTGAACTGAACCAATCTAATGGCAGAAAGTGAAGAGGAACTAAAGAGCCTCTAGATGAAGGTGAAAGAGGAGAGTGAAAAACCCAGCTTAAAACTCAGCATTAAAAAAACTAAGGTCATGGCATCCAGTCCCATCACTTCATGACAAATAGATGAGGAAAAAGTGGAAACAGTAACAGACTTTATTTTCTTGGGCTCCAAAATCACTGTGGATGGTGACTGCAGCCTTGAAATCATAAAAGACACTTGTACCTTGGAAGAAAAGCTATGACAAATCTAGACAGAGTATTAAAAAGTAGAGACATCACTTTGATGACAAAGATCCATAAAGTCAAAGCTATGGTTTTTCCTGGAGTCATGTATGAATGTGAGAGTTGGCCCATAAAGATGGCTGAGTGCTGAAGAATTGATGCTTTTCAACTGTGGTGCTGAAGAAGACTCTTGAGAGTCCCTTGGACAACAAGGAGATCAAACCAGTCAATCCTAAAGGAAATCAACCCAGAATATTCACTGAAAGGACTGATGCTGATGCTGAATCTCTAGTACTTTGGCTACCTGATGCAAAGAGCCAACTCACTGAAAAAGACCCTGTTGCTGGGAAAAAAAGATTGAGGGCAGGAGGAGAAGGGGTGACAGAGGTTGAGATTGTTAGATGGCATCACTCATTGTACAGGAGTTTGAGCAAACTCTGGGAGATAGCGAAGGACGGGGAAACCTGGTGTGCTGTAGTTCATGGCATCTCAAAGAATTGGACAGGACTTAGCAACTGAAAAACAATAACAAGCCTTGAATGGCAAGAGGAGAAAGGAACACAGGCTAACTGGCCTTTCATTACTTGTTTCTGTTCAGGCAGCCCCTGTCCCATATTCCCTTTCTGTGAGGTTTTAGAGGGTGAGGTCTGTATTTCTTCTCCTTCTCCATCTCTAGTCCCTGGCGTGGAGTAGATATTAGGGATGACTTTATATGCAGAACTTTGGCTAGGTGTGAGGAGTTCAGAAATGAATAAAACATAGCTCTCCTCTGGAGGTGCAGAGTGTGAGGAAGGACCTGTGGGAATATAGCTAGAGGACGATAAATGCAGAAATGCATGCCGATGAGTTCATCCTGGAACATGCGTGAGGGGTGGTGCGGGAAGGGGTCAGAGGAGAGAAGGAATGCCTCAGCAATCGCAGGATCAATTCGAGGCTCCCCAGGAGTCTGTTTCAAGAAAAGAATGACTCGAAACCTTGCCTAGTGTACTATATTTGCATTAGTTTTATTTGGCAACTGTGTAATTATTGCCAAATGAAATACAATTTGATATTTGAATATCATGGTGGAGTGATGAGTTTTTCCAATTCTATTACCTCAGTGTTGACAGGGCTCACTAGTGAAATAAAGGAGTTGGCCTGAAATGTTGAAGCTTGCATAATAGAGGACCATGGAGGGGTTGTGTGAAGTATTTAGGCAGGTTTCCACTGATTTCAGTGAATTGTGCCAAAGTTCCGCACATTGTAGTAAGTTTGAGTTTCTCTGCTGATACTCTTTAACATTGAGTTATATTTTTTTGTCTGAGAAAGAGGCTCTGGTGATATTTGTCATGAGCAGAATTATAGATTACATCTCTCATATGTGGAACAATGTGGAAACAGGAATTTGAACAATACAAAAATAGGTATCTTATTTCCATGAGTCTCTTTCAGGGCATACTATAACCTACACACATTTATCATAATTGTATTACTTCCTAATATGCATATTTCAAATTCAAGCCATGAAAGATTATATAAATTTACACCATTGTAAATTTCATGATTAATTTCCAAGCTTTTCTGCTACAACATGTACAATTATATTTTGTTTAGCTTTTTTAGCTTTCGGCAGCAAAATTGATCTGAATAAAAAAGTCCACCAGAACTCTAAACAGGAACCTGCCACAAGTTTAAAAGTAAACGATGTGCTGTCTCATGTTGCAGCTCATTGAATTTTAACTCTGCTATTGCAGTGTCTCTAAATTTAGTGGAGTTGATGTGATTATTATTATTTTTTTAATCCACAATTGCAGTTAGCTTCCTTAAGAACGTTAGACATGGTATAAAGTAGAATTGTGTCTACAGTGGCCTATTGATGGCTCATACTTTGTCATTTTTTAAGTTCAGGCTCTGGGAGAGCAGGCTGTTGGGTGCATGCTAAGTTGCTTCAGTTGTATCCAACTCTTTGTGACATGGACTGTAACTTTCCAGGTTCCTCTGTTCATGAGAGTCTCCAGGCAAGAAAACTGGAGTGGGTTGCCATGCCTTCGTCCAGATGATCTTCCTGACCCAGGGATCGAATCTGCATGTCTTACATCTCCTGCATTGGCAGGCAGGTTCTTTAACACTAGTACCAACTGGGCAGCCCTGGAGAGCAGGCTGACGGTTATTTGTATCAGGTAGCTCCAAGCAGAGGGAGACTGATGGTCAGCTCTTGTATTTGATGACAACAGAAGTCACTCTCACACTGACCAGGTGAAATATAGCATCCTAGGTAACTGACTGTGATTCCTTTTAAAATTTATATTTACCTAGGCAAAATTAACAGGCTTCCCTGGTGGTTCAGATGGTAAAAAATCTGCAATGCATGAGATCTAGGTTCGATCCCTGGGTCGGGAAGACCCCCTGGAGAAGGCAGTGGCTACCCACTCCAGTATTCTTGCCTGGAGAAGTCCATGGAAGTCCATGGAGGCTTTTGGGGTACAATCTGTGGAGTCGCAGAGTCAGACATGACTGAGTGACCAATACTTTGACTACTATGTTAAGAGTACCAATGTAAGTATATGGAAATTATTTCTCGTAGAAAACCATGTGTCTCACCCAGTGATGGTGTATAGTAGACATTTAATATAATTCTTAAAATTCTACTTCTTATGGTTTCTTTTTGCATTTTACCATCAACATATATATATTAAACATCTACAGTAATTAGCTGAATACTAATTTGTGTACTTAATATTTTAAATGTTTGACTATGTTTAATAATTTAGATAAGTAGCACTTAATTTTGTTTCATTTCATATTTGGTTGCTTAGAAATAAAAATCTTGAGGCATGATTTTTTTTCCATATAATCAATAATGAATAATAATTAATAAGTCTGGTAGAGACTAAGTTTGGTGACTGGTTAACTAAGTTGTTACCCCAGAAGAAATCCCAAGAGGAAATTCTTAGAGAGAATTAAGCAAAAAAACAGCATGTTGATGGAAGAGAATTAAACCATAACTCCCTCCTGTACCTACCTATAATTCTCCTACAGACAGCATTCTTTTACTGAGCTCTTCTGCTGCAAAACTGTTAGCTCCCAACTGCATTCTAATATATCAGTCTCAGAATGTCATCCACTGGAGAAGGGAATGGCAAACCACTTCAGTATTCTTGTCTTGAGAATCCCATGAACAGTATGAAAAGGCAAAAAGACACTGAAAGATGAACTCCCCAGGTCAGTTGGTGCCTGATATGCTACTGGAGAGAGGGGAGAAATAAATCTAGAAAGAATGAAGAGATGGAGCCAAAGCAAAAACAACACCCAGTTGTGGATGTGACTGGTTACAGAAGTAAGGTCCGATGCTTTAAAGAGCAGTATTGCATAGGAACCTGCAATGTGAGGTCCATGAATCAAGGCAAATTGGAAGTGGTCAAACAGGAGATGGCAAGAGTGAACATCGACATTCTAGGAATCAGCGAACTAAAATGGACTGGAATGGGTGAATTTAACTCAGATGACCATTATATCTACTACTGCGGGCAGGAATCCCTCAGAAGAAATGGAGTAGCCATCATGGTCAACAAAAGAGTCCAAAATGCAGTACTTGGATGCAGTCTCAAAAATGACAGAATGATCTCTGTTCGTTTCCACAGCAAACCATTCACTATCACAGTAATCCAAGTCTATGCCCCAACCAGTAATGTTTAAGAAGCTGAAGTTGAATGGTTCTATGAAGACCTACAAGACCTTTTAGAACTAACACCCAAAAAAGATGTCCTTTTCATTATAGGGCACTGGCTTGCAAAAGTAGGAAGTCAAGAAACACCTTGGAGTACAGAATGAAGCAGGGCAAAGGCTAATAAGAGTTTTGCCAAGAGAACGCACTGATAATAGCAAACACCCTCTTCCTACGACATAAGAGAAGACTTTGCACATGGACATCACCAAATGGCCAACACTGAAATCGGATTTATTTAAATGGCAACCCACTCCAGTATTCTTGCCTGGAGAATCCCATGGACGGAGGAGCCTGGTAGGCGCTAGTCCACGGGGTCGCAAAGAGTCGGACACGACTGAGCGACTTCACCTTCACCTTCACCTTTGCAGCTAAAGATGGAGAAGCTCTATACAGTCAGCAGAAACAAGACCGGGAGCTGACTGTGGCTCAGATCATGAACTCCTTCTTGCCAAATTCAGACATAAATTGAAGAAAGTGGGGACCATTCAGGTATGACCTAAATCAAATCCCTTATGATTCTATAGTGGAAGTGAGAAATAGATTCAAGGACCTAGATCTGATAGAGTGCTTGATGAACTATGGATGGAGGTTTATGACATTGTACAGAAAACAGGGATTAAGACCATCCTCAAGAAAAAGAAACGCAAAAAAGCAAACTGGCTGTCTGAGGAGACCTTACAAATAGCTATGAAAAGAAGAGAAGCAAAAAGCAAAGGAGGAAAGGAAAGATATACCCATTTGAATGCAGAGTTCCAAAGAATAGCAAGGAGAGATAAGAAAGCCTTCCTCAGTGATCAATGCAAAGAAATAGAGGAAAATAACAGAATGGGAAAGACTAGAGATCTCTTCAAGAAAATAGAGATGCCAAGGGAACATTTCATGCAAAGATGGGCAATAAAGGACAGAGATGGTACAGACCTAACAGAAGAAGATATTAAGAAGAGGTGGTAAGAATATACAGAACTGTACAAAAAAGATCTTCACAACCCAAATAATGATAATGGTGTGATCACTCACCTAGAGCCAGACATCCTGGAATGTGAAGTTAAGTGGGCCTTAGGAAACATCACTATGAACAAGCTAGTGGAGGTTATGGAATTCCAGTTGAGCTATTTCAAATCCTAAAATGAAGATGCTGTGAAAGTGCTACACTCAATATGTCAGCAAATTTGGAAAACTTAAGAGTGGCCATAGGCCTGGAAAAGGTCAGTTTTCACTCCAATCCCAAAGAAAGGCAATGCCAAAGAATGCTCAAACTACTGCACAGTTGCACTCATCTCACATGCTAGTAAAGTAATGCTCAAAATTCTCCAAGCCAGGCTTCAGCAATACGTGAACTGTGAACTTCCCAGATGTTCAAGCTGGATTTAGAAAAGGCAGAGGAACCAGAGATCAAATTGCCAACATCTGCTGGATCATCAAAAAAGCAAGAGAGTTCCAGAAAAACATCTATTTCTGCTTTATTGACTATGCCAAAGCATTTGACTGTGTGGATCACAATAAACTGGAAAATTCTGAAAGAGATGGGCATACCAGACCACCTGACCTGCCTCTTGAGAAATCTGTATGCAGGTCAGGAAGCAACAGTTAGAGCTGGACATGGAACAACAGACTGGTTCCAAACTGGAAAAGGAGTACGTCAAGGCTGTATATTGTCACCCTGCTTATTTAACTTCTATGCAGAGTACATCGTGAGAAACACTGGGCTGGAGGAAGCACAAGCTGGAATCAAGATTGCTGGGAGAAATATCAATAACCTCAGATACGCAGATGACACCACCCTTATGGCAGAAAGTGAAGAGGAACTAAAAAGCCTTTTGATGAAAGTGAAAGATGAGTGAAAATATTGGCTTAAAGCTCAACATTCAGAAAATGAAGATCATGGCATCCGGTCCTGTCACTTCATGGCAAATAGATGGGGAAACTGTCAGACTTTATTTTGGGAGGCTCCAAAATCACTGCACATGGTGACCGCAGCCATGAAATTAAAAGACAGTCTTAGTTACTCCTTGGAAGGAAAGTTACGATCAACTTCGGCAGCATATTAAAAAGCAGAGACATTGCTTTGTCAACAGAGGTCCGTCTAGTCAAGGCTATGGGTTTTCCGGTAGTCATGTATGGATGTGAGAGTTGGACTATAAAGAAAGCTGAGTGCTGAAGAATTGATGATTTTGAACTGTGGTGTTGGAGAAGACTCTTGAGAGTCCCTTGGACTGCAAGGAGATCCAACCAGTCCATCCTGAAGGAGATCGGTCCTGGGTGTTCACTGGAAGGCCTGATGTTAAAGCTGAAACTCCAGTCCTTTGGCCACCTGATGCGAAGAGCTGACTCATTTGAAAAGACCCTGATGCTGGGAAAGATTGAGGACAGGAGGAGAAGGGGATGACAGAGGATGAGGTGGTTGGATGGCATCACCAACTCAATAGACATGAGTTTGGGTAAACTCTGGGAGTTGGGGATGGACAGGGAGGCCTGGTGTGCTGCGGTTCATGGGGTTGCAAAGAGTCGGACACGACTGAGTGACTGAACTGAACTGAGAGAGAGAGAGAGAGTGAAAGTGAAAATCACTCAGTCGTGTCCAACTCTTTGTGACCCCATGGACTATACAGTCCATGGAATTCTCCAGGCCAGGATACTGAAGTGGGTAGCCTTTCCCTTCTCCAGGGGAATCTTCCCAACCCAGGGATCAAACCCAGGCCTCCCATATTGTAGGCGGATTCTTTACCAGCAGAGCCACAAGGGAAGCCCCAGATAAGAAATACTGAAATGTTGTAGTGAGGCTATAGCTCAGTGAATCTCAGCTGGGGATGACTTTGTCCCCTCCCCCAACTCACCCTGGAGACATTTGGCAAAGGCTGGAGGCATTTTTAGTTGTCCCAACTGGGTGTATGTTGGCGGGGTGGAGGGGGCGCACATTGCTCCTGGCATCTAGTTAGTGGAGGCCAGGGAAGCACCTCAGTAACCTATGGTACCCAGGGCAACCCCAACATCAAAAAATTATTTAGGTTAGGAACTTTCCTCATGGTCCAATGATTAAGAATCTACCTTCCAATGCAGGGCATGGGGTTCAATCCCTGGTCTGGGAACTAAGAGCCCACGTGGTTTGGGGCAGCTAAGTTCATAAGCCACAATGAAGACCTAGTACAACTAAAATAAATAAACTAAAAAGGACTTTTTTTAAAAAAAATTATCTAAGTTAAAATGTCAACACTGCTAATGTTGAGAAACCCTGCAGTGTATAGCTTGCTTTCTTTTTCTTTTTCCTGTTGCTTTAGAAATTGAAGTAGTAGTTGTAAATGGCAAACACCTGACTTGAACAAAAGATGTTGTTGAACTGCTTTTAGTACTTTGGAGAGCTGAGGTCATTTGGTTCATTTATTGCACGGAAAAGAATTCTTGTAGCTTATAGCCATGTGGTGGTCAGTGTGTCTAGCATTTGGGGTATGATTTTAGGCATGACATTTTTTCCTTACTAAAATTAATTTGGTTGGGGTATTATATAATCCTGGATTATAATAGGTTTGCTCGTATGAATCCTCTTCGTTTTTGTATGTATAGAATTAATTATCTCCCAGTTACATGGGTTTTTGTATGTTTGAAAAATCCTTTTCAGATTCATTTTCATATGTGATGGTTATAAATACTCCAGAAAATGTGTAGGGTATCCATTCCCTAGCTATTTGGCAAGATGAGGAAACAGATTTAGATCAAATGACTTGTCATGTGTGTTCATGTGTGTTATATAGCAAGTTAGTTACCAGACCAAAGTAAGTAGAGGACTCAGAGATCTGGTTGCTAGGACCTTTTTATTTAATGACTAGGAATGTGTATTTTTAATTAATTAATTTATATTTACTTATGTTTTGGCTGCACTGCACGGCCTGTGGGATCTAGTTCCCTGACCAGGGTTAGGACTCGCGCCCCCCATGCTGGAAACTGAGTCTTAACCACTGGACCACCAGGGAAATCCCCTTAGGACATTTTAAAAAGTACTAGTTATGTTTATCTCTTTTAATCTTTCTGATAGTCCTGTGAAATAATTCCTATTTTATAGAGGAGGAAATGGTGTTCAGAGATACTGAGCAACTTATTCAGGGTCACCAAACACATCATAGAGTTTTTACTGTTTCCACCGAGCTAGCTGTGCTGCCTCTCCTTGGATTCTTCTCTGTAAATGAATTTGACAGTTTCTGGATAAATTCACCAAGTCTCTGCCTAACCTAACTAAGTTAGGCCTCTTGACCCTGCAGGTGAGGGAAAATTCTCCCCCCTCTTTGGGTCTCTAGCTGGGCCTGAGGATTAAACTGACATAAAACAGATTAACAGGAGAAAAACGTACACATTTTGTTAAACTTTGACATATACACGGGGGCCATCACAAGAGAATGAAGACCTGAAGAAGTGACCAGAGCCAGAAACTTTTGCACATTTTAGACACAAGATAAATTTGTGAAGAATTGACAAGACAAAACGGGTGTGGGGCAGAGATAGTGAGTGGTGAAGAGATAATGGCAAGATAAAGGTTACTGTCATAAGATTTGTTTGTACAGCTTTCCTAGCCCCCAGTCCCCCACCTCTGCTGATAAGAATGTCTTCCTTCCTCCTGCTATGGAGAAGGTATTTTTCACTTGGGAGTTTTATCTCTTGCTCTCAGGAAGGACAAAGGAGTCTCAGAGTGTCCTTCTGCACCTGCTATTTCTTAAATGTCTTTAATTCAAAATAATGTGTCAGGATTATTTTGGGGTGATGTGGTTTCCTTCAACACTAGTCAAATGTTCATGTTGGCACTTGAATCAATTAGTATTTCAGTGTTTGTAATCCTGCTCTGATCGGACTTGAGTGGATGCTTCACTGAGCTTTGAGAAGCCATAAGGTAGCAGCACTGGCTATTTAGAATTTTTTTTTGAGAACACTACAGCCAAAAGCAGTGCAAAGACAGCTCTCAGCCATATTTGAGTATACTTGGGTCATGCAACCCTCTTGCACAATTCACTTTGCCTATTTGATTAGAGGGATTTCTATTTGGGATAGTATTCCCATTCATTCTAATATTCTAATTAGAACCCTTTTTAGTCTCTTTTGTTGTTGTTCAGTCACTAAGTCATGTCTGACTCTTTGCGACCCCATGGACTGGAGCTTGCCAGGCTTCCCTGTCTTTTACTATCTCCCTGAGTTTGCTCCAATTCACATCCATCGAGTTGGTGATGCCATCCAACCATCTCATCCTCTGTCTCCCCCGTTCTCCTCTTGGCTTCAGTCTTTCCCAGTATCAGGGTCTTTTCCAGTGAGTTGGCTCTTTGCATCAGATGGCCAAAGTACTGGAGCTTCAGCTTCAACCCTAGTCCTTCCAGTGAATATTCAGGGTTGATTTCCTTTAGGATTGACTGGTTTGATCTCCTTGCGGTCCAAGGGACTCTCAAGAGTCTTCTCCAGCACCACAGTTCGAAAGCATCATTTCTTAATGCTCATCAGCCTTCTTCAGGGCTTCCCTCATAGCTCAGTCGGTAAAGAATCTGCCTGCAGTGCAAGAGACCTGGGTTCGATTCCTGGGTTGAGAAGATCTCCTGGAGGAGGAAATGGCAACCCACTCCAGTATTCTTGCCTGGAGAATCCCATGCACAGAGGAGCTTAGCAGGCTATAATCCATGGGGTCCGCAAGAGTCGGATACGACTTAGCGACTAAACCAACAGCCTTCTTTAGGATACTGATGTCTCACATCAGTACATGACTACTTGAAAAACTATAACTTTGACTATACAGACCTTTGTCAGCAAAGTGTTGTCTTTGCTTTTTAATATGTTTTCTAGGTTTGTCATTTTTCTTCCAAGGAGCAAGTGTCTCAATTTTGTGGCTGCAGTCACCGTCCACAGTGATTTTGGAGCCCAAGAAAATGAAATCTGACACTGTTTCCATGTTTCCCCCATTTATTTGCCACAAAGTGACGGGCCAGCATGCCATGATTTTTGTTTTTTTTAATATTGAGTTTTAAGCCGAGTTTTTCATTCTCTTTAACTTTCATCAAGAGGCTCTTTAGTTCCTTTTCACTTTCTGCCATTAAAGTGAAATCATATGCATATCGGAGGTTGTTGATATTTCTCTCAGCAATCTTGATTCCAGCTTGTGAGTCATCCAGCCCAGCATTTCCTGTGATGTACTCTGCATATAAGTTAAATAAGCAGGGTGACAATATACAGCCTTGATGTACTCCTTCCCCAATTTGGAACCAGTTTGTTGTTCCATGTCCCATTCTAACTGTTGCTTCTTGTTCTACATACAGGTTTCTCAGGAGGTAAGGTGGTCTGGTATTCTCATCTCTTTAAGAATTTTCCAGTTTGCTGTGATCCACATAGTCAAAGGCTTTAGCGTAGTCAATGAAGCAGAAGTAGTTGTTTTTCTGGAATTCCCCTGCTTTTTAATACTCTGTCCAGGTTTGTCATAGCTTTTCTTCTAAGTTGCAAGTGTCTTTTAATTTCATGGTTGCAGTCACCATCCCCAGTGATGTTGGAGCCCAAGAAAATCTGTAACTGTTTCCACTTTTCCCCCATCTATTTGCCATGAAGTGATGGGACTGAATGCCATGATCTTAGTTTTTTAATGTTGTGTTTTAAGCTGGGTTTTTCACCCTTCTCTTTCACCCTCATCTGGAGGCTCTTCAGTTCCTCTTTAGTTTTTGCCATTAGATTGGTATCATCTGCTTATTTGAGGTTGTTGATATTTCTCCTGGTAATCTTGATTCCAGCATGTGATTCATCCAGTCTGGCATGTTGCATGATGTACTCTGCATGTAAGTTAAATAAACAGGGTGACAACATAGAGCCGTGTTGTACTCCTTTCCCAGTTTTGAACCAGTCCATTGTTCCATGTCCAGTCTAACTGCTGGTTCTTGACCTGCATACGGGTTTCTCAGGAGACAGGTAAGGTGGTCTGGTATTCCCATCTCTAAGAATTTTTCAGTCTGTTGTGATCCACACAGTCAAAGGCTTTAGCATAGTCAATAAGCAGAAGAAGATGTTTTTTTTGGAATTGCCCTGCTTTTTCTATGATCCAGCAGATGTTGGCAATTTGATCTCTGGTTCCTCTGCTTTTTCTAAATCCAGCTTATACATCTGGAAGTTTTTAGTTCAGGTACTGTTGAATCCTAGCTTGGAGGATTTTGAGCATTACCTTGCTAGCATGTGAAATGAGTGCAATTTTATGGTCATTTGAACATTCTTTGGCATTGCCTTTCTTTGGTATTGGAGTGAAAACTGCCCTTTCCAGTCTTGTGGCCACTACTGAGTTTTCCAAATTTGCTGGCTTATTGGGTGTAGCACTTTAACAACATCCTCTTTTAGGATTTGAAATATAGCTCAGCTGGAATTTCATCACCTCTACTAGCTTTGTTCGTGGTAATGCTTCCTAAGGCCTATTTCATTCTCCGGGATGTCTGGCTCTAGGTGAGTGACCACAGCACAGCATCGTGGTTATCTGGGTCATTAAGAGCTTTTTTTTTTTTTGTACAGTTCTTCTGTGTATTCTTATCACCTCTTCTTAATCTCTTCTGCTTCTGTTAGGTCCTTGCCATTTTTGTCCTTTATTTGTGCCCATCTTTGCATGAAATGTTCCTTCTTTAGCAGTTTTTTTATGTCAAATTGAGAGTTCCTCTTACTTTTTCTCCATGCTGACCTAAACCTCAAGCTGAGTTGACTTCAGCAACAAACAGAATATGATAATGTAATGGTTGGGCTTGTTTTCCTTTCTGAAACATTTAGAGTTCATCATACTCTAGATGAGTACATACATCATTTTTGTGAGGTAGTAGGAGCTGGGTATAGTCACTTTGTTTTCTAAATTGAAAAACTGAAGAAGAGATGATCCATTTACCCAGATAATTAAATTGCAAAGGTAGGATTTAGAATTTAGGTTTTCAGATTTTAAAAAACCAAGCCACACTGTCATTTCTGTTAGATCAAAGAGAATGTCTACTTAAGTTTTTGATCACTTATCTTTTTGTTTGAAGACTATTTGATGATATTCACTTCTCTCTTTTTTTTTTTTTGGCTACACCATAGGATCTTAATTTCCCGATCAGGGTTCAAGCCTGCATCCACCACCCCACTGCAAGGCATATTCTTAACTACTGGACCACTAGGGAACTCCCCATAATGATATTCAATTATTGATACACATTTGACTAATTGGAAATATTCGTGTTTCATAAATTCATTGGCTGGATGTTGACCATTGATGGTATGAGATTTTTGGTCTGGCAATCAGAGGAAAAGGAAAAGGATCCCTTTGTTAGTATAGTTGTATATTGGGCAAAAATGATTATATTTAGACTTACAGGTGAAGATTCTCAAGTTTCCGTAAAATTGAATTATTATAACAAAAAGATTTTTCTTTCCTGCATGAAGAAAAATGGAAATAACCAAGTAACCGTTGGTTATTACAATACAAAATAATGCAATATTTATTGTATTATTGAAGAAAGAGACCACACCCAAGTGTAGCTGGATGAAAGCTGAATTTCATGCTTGCTGAACAAGGGAGAACTATACTTGCAGAATATGGTCCTCAAGACAGGCAGAGACTTTACATAGGATTTTGAGGAAACCTGGAATTTTTAGGATTATTTCTTTCCAAAGTGAGTTTGGGACCCTAAACTTGGAGGTTAGGGACTGGCAAGCTATGAGGAGGAAGGGTCTTGAAGCAGGGTAGTTCCTGATCAGAACTGACACTCTCAACTGTGTATGTAAGTGGAGATATTGATTAGCGTTTAAGGATTGCTTGATGGAGCATATTTAAAACCCGTTCTTTGTTTACTTGTTTCCAGCTTAGGACAAGAGCCAAAGAATAATCTTTTCCTTTCTTGAAGTTGGAGATTAGTTAAATTTTCTGTGTTTATGTCAAACCTTAATGTTAGCAGTTGTGCTAATACAGTACTTCTGATTGTGCTTTTCTTCTGAAATTTAAAAAAAAAGTGGAATGACTGTCATTTGTTTCCTGCCTACCAGTCTCAAGATTCTGTGGTATTTGGGACCCAGGCAGTCACAAGGATTTGTTTTATATATAGTTGAAAAGGTAATAGTGATGTATGGATTATTTTAATGCTTTAAACATTATGGCGAAAACTGTGTTACTTTTATGTTTATCTTTCTTACTTGTGGGGGCTTGTTGTGTCATACACCTGCCAAAATTAGTCTTGATGGATGCTGAATTATAGATCTAAAGTTTGTTATTTTTGCTGTTGTTAGAGGTACATCTAGAAAGGATTACCTTTTGAAAGTTAACTAGCAATTATTATTAGCAACATTTTAGAATGTTTAGGATTATATTGCATGCCTTTTCTATAAAGTAGGCAGAATCATGTTAGTGTCTGAATCATTTTATCACAACTACTATATCATAGTACCATTTTATAAAGTATTTTGGTTTAGTGTTTATTTTTAAATATTCTTATTCTTCAGAATGAAATAAAGAGCTATTTATGAGTATTTCCAGGAACTGTGACAAAAAAGTAGGCCTTTTTCTAAATTGATCTCTCACAGTAATATTTTAGTTTTAAAAAATGTTTTCCTATGGAGATGTTAAAGTCAGAGGGCATTATTTTTCCTAGAAGTTCAAGAAGGCAAAATAAGTTGTTGGTATACTTTATTTTTTGTATTGAAATTTTAC
Organism: Cephalophus harveyi; assembly: GCA_006410635.1. Lineage (NCBI taxonomy): Eukaryota > Metazoa > Chordata > Mammalia > Artiodactyla > Bovidae > Cephalophus > Cephalophus harveyi. The sequence goes on from SJYT01056973.1 coordinate 63,729, forward strand.
TTAAAATATCCTACGTGCTGTATTCACAGGAAGTAAGCTCATCTTAAAAAAGAATGGATGCTGTGTATATTCTATTTATATTCTGCTTATATTTTCATCCTTAACCTACAGCTTTTGTGTCTTACTTCTACCTTCCAGACAGGTACCATCCAGTACTAAAGCAATATTTGTGATTTAGATAAAGCATATTAATGTGAAAGCTCTTTGAAAATGTCAAGCATGGTCCTTGTTTTTGTTTACAGTCCAAGTTTCTGACCTGCTGTGAGAGCTAACCTTAAGAGGTTAATCTTCACCTAGTATCAAAATTGATGTTATGATATTCTTTATGAAAGAGCTGTTGATTAACTACTAAATGATACTCAGGCTTATTCATTCTCAACATTTCACTTTATAAATTTATTCTAAATAGGTACTTAAGTTTTCTGGCAGAGTCTTCTGTGCCTGACTGTGGATTGATGTTTGTTGTTTAGTCCCTAAGCCATGTCTGACTCTTTTGTGACCCCATGGGCTGTAGTCCATCGGCTCTTCTGTCCACGGAATTCTTCCCAGGCAAAAATACTGGACTAGGTTGCCATTTCCTTCTCCAAGGAATCTTCCCACCCAGGAAATGAATCCGTGTCTCGTGTTTAATGGGCTTCCCTGGTAGCTCAGTTAGTAAAGCATCCGCCTGCAATGCAGGAGACCCCAGTTCAATTCCTGAGTCTGGAAGATGTGCTGGAGAAGGGATAGACTACCCACTCCAGTATTCTTGGGCTTCCCTTGTGGCTTAGCTGATAAAGAATCCTCCTGCAGTGCGGGAGACCTGGGTTGGGAAGATCCCCTGGAGAAGGGAAAGGCTACCCAGTCCAGTATTCTGGCCTGGAGAAGTCCATGGACTGATTGCAAAGAGTCGGACACCACTGAGCGACTTTCACTTCACTTTCACTCCTGCTTGGTGGGCAGATATTTTTTTTACCACTGAGCCACCTGGGCAGCCTGCCTGACCATGGTTATTGGGATTATTCCATAGTGTCTATAGTATGAAATAATGACTTTGAAATGTGGTTTTTCTCTGTGCACATGCAGTGAATAGTTGGGCTTTTATTGCCTAATGGTATGGTCAAAAAAAGAACCTTAGGCTAGCTGATCTTTTGTAGTAAAATGGGGAAAAAACCAGGTTTATGTGCTCTTCAATAAAAGCTTTGTTTTCTGGATTTTGCTAACATAATGGTTATAAAATGGTTTGTCATGAGTTTAATTTACATTTCTTTGATTACTAGTGAGGCTCAACTTCTCTTCATTCACTTGCTAGCCACATGGATTTCACCTCCAGCTGCCAGATTTAACAAATAAAAATACAGGACACTATTAAATTTGAATTTCAAGTACCAGTTTTTTAGTGTAAGTATATACTATGTAATTGTCAGGACATACTTATACAGAATTTTTTTCATTATGTATCTTTAATTTAAACTTCGTGGGGCATCCTGTATTTTATCTGACCAGTTTAATTTTGTTTATCCGTAAATTGTCTGCTTGTCTCTTATCCAGTATTCAATTGCATGTCCTGTCTTTTAATTGTTATTTTTCAAGAGTTCTTGGTGTAGGGAGGCTATTAAATCCTACCGCCCGCCCCCCCCCTTTTTTAGATGTGAAAACATAATCTCAGTCTTTGCCTGTTTGTTAGTTTTGTCTAGAATGTCCTTTGTTGAATTTTGAGGTCCTTAATTTTGAGGCACTTGTTGTTATTACTTGTTAAATTCCATCAAAATTTCCCCATGGCCAGGTAAAGGTACACTTAAAAATACAAAGTCTCAGTTCCCTACAACAACAAAGGTTTATTTCTTACTCGTGACATGGCTGTGGCTGTGTTCCACACCCTCTGTTNGTTGTTATTACTTGTTAAATTCCATCAAAATTTCCCCATGGCCAGGTAAAGGTACACTTAAAAATACAAAGTCTCAGTTCCCTACAACAGCAAAGGTTTATTTCTTACTCGTGACATGGCTGTGGCTGTGTTCCACACCCTCTGTTACATAAAGCCAAAGGAGTAGGCTTTTTGGCGACGTTGCAGTTCTTTGGCTGAAGGGACAGCATGTGGCAGAATCAGGTGCTGGGACATGGCATGTATTATTTTTCTTCATACTTTATTGGCCAAAGCAAACAAAATAGTTGATGCTTGAAATCAGTCAGGCAAGAAGAATGGTCTTGAAGTCACATGGCCTGCCCTGATGTCATTGGGGTGTGGTGGTAGAATCTTCCTGTCTTGAGTCACACAACCTCCAGGTGGGTAGCTCACCTTAACTTGAAGGAGAGAAGGTTGGGCCTGCCACAGAAGCCAGCGAAGGAAGGAGGAGAAATGACAAGCTTTGTATCTACGACCAGACTCATGTGGTTGCTTTCATGTGGTGCTGACTGAAGGCAAACAGGCCTGTTGCATTTTTGCGAGGATTGTATTGTGGCATCTTTAAGTTTGGCTTAAAAAAACCTGTGGTGGTTTGACATTGACACCTAAAGCAACTGTTGACCTCCAGATTGGCCACCAGCTCTTTGCCATGTCTTTGGAGCACTTGCTTTCCTATGTCTACTTCATATATGGCTAGAAAGGATGGGGAAACAATGGAAACAGTGACAGACTTTATTTTGGGGGGCTCCAAAATCACTGCAGGTGGTAACTGCAGCCATGAAATTAAAAGACACTTGCTCCTTGGAAGAAAAGTTATGACCAACCTAGACAGAATATTAAAAAGTAAAGATGTTACTTTGCCAACAAAAGTCTGTCTAGTCAAAGCTATGGTTTTTCCAGTACTTATGAATGGTTGTGAGAGTTAGACTATAAAGAAAGCTAAGAATTAATGCTTTTGAACTGTGGTATTGAAAAATACTCTTGAGAGTCCCTTGGATTGCAAGGAGATACAACCAGTCCATCCTAAAGGAAATGAGTCCTGAGTGTTCATTGGAAGGGCTGATGGTGAAGCTGAAACCAATATTTTGGCCACATGATGCGACAAACTGACTCATTGGAAAATACCCTGATGCTGGGAAAGATTGAAGTTGGGAGGAGAAGGGGACTACAGAGGATGAGATCGTTGGATGGCATCACTGACTCAATGAACATGAGTTTGAGTAAGCTCCGGGAGTTGGTGACGGACAGGGAGGCCTGGAGTGCTGCAGTCCATTGGGTTGCAAAGAATCGGACACGACTGAGCCACTGAACTGAACTGAGAAAGGATCGTGGAAAAAAAGAAAGAATCTTCCAGAGGCAAAGCCAGGCTCTATCAGACACACTGACAAAAGAGATCCTCCCTTTCCCCCAGAGAGCAGGACTGAGTTTAATTGAGGGCCTGGTTTCCCTGGTGCAGTGGGGAGTCTTTGCCTTTCTTGTCTAACTGTATCTTGTCGTTGGTAGGGATGTGTCTTTGCCATTCTTTTCTTTTCGGGATGGGAGACTTAACTGCATTCATGTTGTTTTTGGCCCCTTGTGTATTGGGTGTGAGGTGGTAGTGGAGAGCAGAAGATACCTGCTCTGTTTGTTTGTGGCTCACTGGGCTGGGCTGGAGCCACTTTGGTATCTGTTGAAGAGATTATGCGTTGCTCAGAGACTGTAGCCTGAGCTGAATCCAGCTTATCCCGTTAGGAAGATGACTGCTCAGAGTGGGAAAGAAGGTGCCCTCCCACCTCTTGACATTTAGCTTGGCCTGTAGTCCCTGTGTAGAAATTGTGTTTTTTAGGCCTCTTGTAGGCATATGAGACCACATGTCTGAATTTTGGCCAGTGGATGGTAGTGGAAGTAATGTGTGTGACTTCTAAATCATACTTGTATTCAAGTCTGCTTTAGTCATATTCTTTTCCCCACCCCCATGAGCTAAGTGTTGTGAGTCAGCTTCTGTCACAGAGACCAAGGTAGTGTTCCCAGGGAGTTGGGGGACTAGACAGAAGGAACCTCAGTGTCTGGACCTTTCTGGGACCACTTGTCTGTCCTGAACTATTACATAGGAGAGAAACTTCTCTTTCATTTGAGCCACTATATTCTTGATTTTGTCACAGCAGATTAACCTATAGCCTACTTAATACAGATGGCAGTGAGATAAACAGGGAAAGTTAGATTTGAAATTGTTCTTAGTGATTTTTTTTTCAGATGAAGCTTTTCATTAATCTATGAAAATTTATTTTTCAAATTGTTTAGCAAAGAATTTAGAAATAAGCTCTTTTACTTGAACATTGTCCTCTGATAGTTATGATATATTCCTTTTTATTGCTATGCATATGTTTTACATATCTATATACAATTCTGTATCTTGATATTTTCATGTAATACTTGTTGCCTCTGTTGCTGTAGAGTTCTTGTACTTGCACAGTTATTGTGGTGTTCAGTTTTACCATGCTTTAAAGTAATTACTGTGGGCTACTATGGACTGAATTGTGCCTCCCCTCCAAGTCATGTGGAAGGCCTTAAACCCCCATGAGAGTGACTGGATCAGGCTTTTAAGGGGGTGATTAGGGCTGGATGATCTTCAGCGTGGATCCTGATCCTATAGAACTGGTGCCCTCACAGGAAGTGGAAGAGACCCCAGAGCGCTCTCTACCACGTGAGAGCAGGATGGGAAGGAGGCTCTCTCAAACCCAGGGAGAGAGGTCTCACCAGGACCCACCATGCTGGGCTGTGGTCAAAAAAATACCCAGAGAGTGATCGTGCGGACGTGGGGTGGTGGTGTGGAGCTGTGATGTGCTGGTGGCCTCTTCTGGGGGAGGGATAGGGTCCTGCCTCTTGATAAGGTTTCGGGTTACACAGGTGTATGCCCTTGTCAGAATATATTAACTAGTACACTGAAGATTGGTGCATTTCATTGCATGTTCAAAAGGGGGGAAAAATGTAATACTCAACTTGAGTTAGGAGTTATGTGAGTGCTGAAATACTTAGAGGGAAGAGAAACATTTGCAACTTAGCAATGCATATAATGCATAAAAAAATTCAGAATGACTTTGTAGCTCAGAAGTCACCGGGATTTTGGGGAGAACAAGTTTATGTTTGCAAGCAAAATCCAGATCTCAAAGGATCAAGTAGTCAAAGGGAATTGTAAAAATAATGAGTTGAAGCTGTATTATAAGACACTTGACTCTGAAGAGAAAGGGGCAAATAGGACTGTGGCAGGAGAGAGGCAGATGTCTGGGGAAGAATATTAGTTTTCTTTGTTCATTTATTTTCTTTCTTTAAAAAAAAATAATTTATTTGATGCATTGGGTCCTAATTGTAGCAAGTGGGATCCTTGTTGCAGTGTGTGGACTTAGTTGCCCCATGGCATGTGGGATCTTGGTTCCCTGACCAGGGATCAAACCTGTGTCCCCAGCATTGGGAGGCAGATTCTTAACCACTGGACCACTAGGGAAGCCCCTGTTCATTTGTTTTCTGATGGGAGAGATTTGAACGTGTATGTGCTGTGGAGGAAAAGCCTGATGAGAAGGGGAAGGTAAAGATGGGGGTAGGGGGAGGTGGATCAGGGATAGGGGAGATCCCTAAGGAGAGGGGCTAGATGGCATGTTTTAGAGCTCTGGTTCAAGGTTACCTTTGGACGGGAAGAGGCACATCCTTCCTCCACGCTGCCAGGAAGGAGGTGAGAGCGGGCGTGTGGCCGTTGTTCAGGGGGATGGAGGAAGCTGAGGGAGTCTGACCTGTTGACCTCTCTTTTGTTCCTGTGGAGGTGATGTAATTTACTGAGTGGACAGGAGAGTAGAAAGCATGAAGACATGGATGAAATTTTTTCTGTGGGCGGAGAGTGAGGGCCGGATTGGGAGCCCTAAGAAATGGATGGGCTACGGATGGGGGAACTCTGAAAAAATGACTGGGCTCCTGATAGAGGACCGTGTGTTTGTGGAGCCCCCAGTCAGCACTGCTGGGGCTTTTCATAACACTGATTTCTGGATGGCTGGGGTGTGGGACTAAAGAAGTAGATCCTTTGATTCGTTTAGGGGAAGGACAGGCCAGCAAGAAAGTTCAGAGTTTAGGCAAAGGAGTGGCTGCAACATGGGGTGATCGGATCCAAGATGACAGTGCATAAGAGGTAAAGCTTGGGGCATGGTTGGTGGGTCAGGAATGAAATCAGAGAGAGGTATGGGGAAAAACTGGAGCCCTGAACAGACTTCAGATCAACTATGACTTCTTCATTCCTTCAAAAATATTGGCCATTTTTCTTGCAAACACTGTTCTCGGTGGTCTGGCTCCTGAGATCAAAACAAAGTCTGTGCCCTGATAGAGCTTCCTCCTAGCAGGGAGGTAGAGAATTTTGGATGGTAAGACAGTGTTAAAGAGAAAAACAAAGATGGGTCAAAGGTCAGCAGGTGACAGTGTGAATAGGAAGAGGTGACCTCTGAGCAGACTTGAGGACACAGTGCAGGCGCAGGCAGAGCCCTGGCCAGGGCTGGGGAGCGGGAGTGAGGTGCAGAGAGGTGCATGTGGCATCCAGGCTTCGCTGCAGACTTAGGATTTGATTCAGGTGTCCTGGGAAGGAGGACACCACCAGTCAGAAGAGGGACCGTCTGCTTTCTGAGGGTTCATATTGGCTGCTTTTCGAGGAATTGATTGACAGTGGGAGGCAAGGAATCTGGGGAGCCAGAAGGAGGAGAGCCTGGGCCCTGCAGGCAGCATGTGGAGTTAAAGGTTTGAGTGCCGCGAGCTTCCTGATGAAGGATCCCAGACTGCTCCTTTAAGCAGACGCGCCTGCTCCACAATAGGCATTCTTTTCAGTGGAGAAAGGCCCAACCCTGACCCTGACCCTGGCTTATTCCGCACCCTTTCCTGTTTTTGACTCTGCTCCCCGGCAGCTTCATTATTCATTCTCCCCTTTTGTCCTCACCTCGTCTTTCAGATCTGATGCACATTGTTGTCTGCTTGGCCAAGACTTCCTCTAGACTTAGGTGGTCAGACCTTTTCGTTGCAGTCTGATGTCAGGCTTCAGAACAGGTCCATGGAGGCCTAGTATGTAAGACAGGTGAAGTGCAGTGCCTGGCCCCTCACAGCTCTTCTCTGACCCCTAGAGCAATCCTGAGATGCCTCCAAAAAATGCCTGGCCTCCCCTTCACACTGTGTAAAAGCCCTGCCCTGAATCGTGGTACTGCCTCTTGCACAGGCCCTCCCTGGGGTCATCTGGGGTCGTGCTCCCAGCTCAGCTGCGCCTTCTTAATCCTCAGGCACCTCCAGCCAGAGAGAGCCTGGGGACCTCCAGTTACAAAGTGGCGTGCTGAGGGCACTCAGAACTATGAAGCGGGCATGGTGTGTCTTCCCAGTGTTAGTTTTACTTGCTGGCTGTTAACTTGATTTACTAAATTTGCACTGCAGAGATGGATGGAGTTCTAATAATAAGCCATGAATTCTGTCTCACCTTCTCACCAAATCCTTATATTGACCCTAATTAATAGAATGGTAAATGCCTTTTTATAACAAAAGATCATAGACATATTATGATATAGAATATACCATTAGTGGGAACTCTTTAAGAGAATAAAACACCATTTTGAGAAATTTAAAGTTTGCCTGGGCTACTTAGAGGCTGGACTTTCAGTCTTGTGAGGATTATTTGGCCCATCTGCTCTGCATTGGGAATTAGACAAGGCTAGAGTTCACTTTGTATGGTGGTGGATTTTTGTACTGTGTTTTTGTTTTTATTTTTAATGGAGCTATCATAATATTTTTGTTTGGTACGGAATAGGAACTGGTCAAGATAGAGTCTTAGAACCTTCAGGTTTTTCTGATTGAAGGTAAAAGTATGAGTATTTTCCTCCTCTAGTCAAGTTTCATTTTGACCAATATCGTTAAAGTAAGCATTCAGTTCAGTTCAGTCAGTTCTGTCTCTCAGTCATGTCTGATTCTTTGCGACCCCATGAACTGCAGCACGCCAGGCCTCCCTGTCCATCACCAACTCCTGGAGTTCACCCAAACTCACGTCCATCGAGTCAGTGATGCCATCCAGCCGTCTCTTCCTCTGTCGTCCCCTTCTCCTCCTGCCCCCAATCGCTCCCAGCATCAGAGTCTTTTCCAGTGAGTCAACTCTTCGCATGAGGTGGCCAAAGTATTGGAGTTTCAACTTTAGCATCAGTCCTTTCAAAGAACACCCAGGACTGATCTCTTTTAGAATGGACTGGTTGGATCTCCTTGCAGTCCAAGGGACTCTCAAGAGTCTTCTCCAACACCACAGTTCAAAAGCATCAATTCTTCGGTGCTCATCTTTCTTCACAGTCCAACTCTCACATCCATACATGACCACTGGAAAAACCACAGCCTTGACTAGATGGACCTTTGTTGGCAAAGTAATGTCTCTGCTTTTCAATATGCTTTGTAGGTTGGTCATAACTTTTCTTCCAAGGAGTAAGCGTCTTTCAATTTCATGGTTGCAATCACCATCTGCAGTGATTTTGGAGCCCCCCAAAATAAAGTCTGACACTGTTTCCACTGTTTCCCCATCTATTTCCCATGAAGTGATGGGACCAGATGCCATGATCTTCGTTTTTTGAAAGTTGAGCTTTAAGCCAACTTTTTCACTCTCCTCTTTCACTTTCATCATTGCAGCATTATAAAAAGGATTTGCAAGTGATGGCCTATTAAGGTCAGTACTCAAAACAAGGTCATCTGAGGCCACAAAATAGTTTGGCTCTTTGGATTATTTTAAAAACCAGAATATCACCTACTTTAAAACCTGTCATGTTTCTTCTGAGTTGAGGGTGGATCTTTAAGCGTTAAGATGAAAAATTTCTTTCTTTGGATTGTTTGCTGTTAAGAAATTGATTTGGGGCTAGGGATTTTTCATCATCCTGCCAAATTATCAGGCTAACGAGGACAAAGATTTGGTCTCATGTTCAGGAATCCATCCTGAGCTAAGAGTCAGTTATTGTGCTTCCTACATAACACTTTATAACACTGTATCTTTGATATAACTTGGAGAGCATATTGTCTGATTATCCATACAGAACAGCATCAGGGTTGAACTGGGGGAGACTCCTTGGACATTCTGTCCCAATGTTGTTATCAGTATATGGCCTCCTTAAGTTAATAAAAACAGGAGCTCTCGAGTCTGACAGTTCTTAAGTCCGTTTAATCCCATGACATGCCACTTCTATCTGTACAGTGGGAATAGCAACACAGCATCTGTTTATTTAGTGCAAGTAGCTGCACGAAGATGAGTTGAGATAAAGAAAAATTATGTATCTGATAATCTACTTGTACCAAGAATTTATACAGAATGCTTATAACTCGGTAATAAAAAGGACAGATAACCCAATTTAAAAATGGCCCAAGCTGAATAGACATTTCTTCAAAGAGGACTTACAAATGGCTAGTAAGCACATAAAAGATGTTCAACATCATTAGTCATGGGGTATGCAAATCACCACAGAAGATAGCAGCCACAGCCACTACCTGACTGTAATCAAAGATAGGTGATGAGAAGGGTTGATAAGAATGTGGAGAAGCTGGAATGTTCGTACATTGCTGGTGGGAATGTATAAAGGGGCAGCCACTTTAGGAAACAGCATGGAAGTTCTTTAAAGGTTAAAATGTGGAATTACCATAGTTACCTAGCAATTCCATTCCTAGGTTATACCTCAAAGATATGAAAACATACATTCACACAAATATTTGCACATGAGTGTTCATGATGCAGTTATTCCTAACAGTTAAAAAGTAGAGACAACCCAGATGTCCAAGTGATGAATAAACAAAATATATTCATGCAATGGAATTTTATTCAGTAATAAAAAAGGAAAAGTGCTGATAGATACTGCAACATGGGTGACTCTCGAAACATCATTGTATATTCCTTGATTCCGTTTATACAAAATGTCCAGGATAGGTTAAACTTAGGGACAAAAAGTAGATTAGTGGGCTGGGAGGCTTGAAGTAGGGTGATGTATAAGGAGTTTCTTTTCGGGATGATGAAAATAGTATGAAATTGTTTGTGGTAATGGTTGTACATCTCTGTGAATATACTCAAGTCAATGAAGAGTGTACTTTTAAAGGGTGAATTGTAGAGTAGGTGAGTTACATCTCAATAAAGCTGTTAAAAAAAGAATAAATGAGGTAATACGTAGGGATATACTTTGAGCTATTTGAGAAGATACTAGTAATATTATAGTTTGACTGTAAGGCTTTTAAATAGTAGCAGGATGACTTAGTTATTTTTCATCACTTGCAGTTCTGTGATTTTAGGCCATGACTCAACTTTATAAGGCCATAACTCAGCAATATAAAATGTTGAAAATGTCGAAGCATAAAATGAAAACTGCTTGGCTTACTATTTTTATTTAATAGGATTTTCTGAATCAGTTAATTGGCAATAAGTAGAATGTGTCATTAAGGAATTAGGTTATAGAGTCATAAAATTTTAGAGCTGGAAGAAACTTTAGAAGTCATCTTTTTGAGCCACCCTCATATTGTTTTGTAAGTAAGAAAACTTGAGTCCTACAGAAGCTAACTGAGGTGTCCAGTCACAGAATTCAGTAAGTGCTAGAATTGAGTCACTGTTCTTTGTTGATTGTTGTTGTTTAGCTGCTAAGTCATGTCCAACTCTTTTGTGACCCCATGGACTGTAGCCCACCAGGCTCCTCTGTCCATGGGATTTCCCAGGAAAGAATACTGGACTGGGTTGCCATTTCCTTCTCCAAGGAGTCTTATCAACCCAGGGATCAAACACCTGTCTTCTGCATTGGCAGTTGGGTTGTTCACCACTGAGCCACCAGGGAAGCCCTCTCTGTTGATGACTATTGGTTTTAGTGCTATTACAGTATCAATAGCAGCTATGTCAATGCTTTCTTTGGCAACTTCCTTGGTGGTCCAATGTTTAGGACTCCACGCTTCCACTGCAGGGAGGAGGATTTGATCTCTGGTCCTGAACTCCACGGCAACCAACCCCCACACCCTTCTATACATAAAAAAAGCAAAAGAAAAAAACCATCAGTTCAGTTCAGTTCAGTTGCTCAGTTATGTCCGATTCTTTGCGACCCCATGAATCGCAGCACGCCAGGCCTCCCTGTCCATCACCAACTCTCGGAGTTCACTCAGACTGGCGTCCATCCAGTCAGTGATGCCATCCAGCCATCTCATCCTCTGTCTTCCCCTTCTACTGCCAGCATCTCCTGCCCTCAATCCCTCCCAGCATCAGAGTCTTTTCCAGTGAGTCAACTCTTTGCATGAGGTGGCCAAAGTACTGGAGTTTCAGCTTTAGCATCAGTCATTCCAAAGAAATCCCAGGGCTGATCTCCTTCAGAATGGACTGGTTGGATCTCCTTGCAGTATTATTGGGTACTTTATGTGTGTTATCTTGGTTAATCTGCACAACAGTCTGTGAAGATGATTTGTTTCACCTATGTGTGAGGGTCCTGTTGCTGCTGTAACAAATGGAACAAAAACGTAATGACTTGGAACAGCGCAAATGAATTTTCTTCCAGTTCTGGAGGTCAGAAGCCTGAAATGGGTGTCCCCGAGGGTTGCTAGTGGAGAAGGCGATGTCATCCCACTCTAGTACTCTTGCCTGGAAAATCCCATGGATGGAGGAGCCTGGTGGGCTGCCGTCTATACGGTTGCACAGGGTCAGACACGACTGAAGCGACTTAGCAGCAGCAGCAGCAGCAGCAGAGGGTTGTTAGGGCTGCTTGCTTTCTGGGAGCTTTAGTGGAGGTCCGTGTTCTTGTCTTTTCCATCCTCTAGAGGCTGCCTGCACTTCCTTGGAGCACCTCCTCCTTCCATCTTCAATATCAGCAGGAACGGGTCTTTCGAACACGGTTCTCAGGTTCTGACTCTTCTTCATCCCTCTTTCCTTTCAGACCCATCTCAATCATCCAGAATACTCTCCTTATTTTAAGGTCAGTTGTTGGGACTTGTGGTCTTAGTTCCCCTTGTTATGTAACCTACCATCTTCACAGGTTTCAGGGATTAAGATGTGGAAATCCTTGTGGGGAGGTGTCATCATTCTGCCTCCCTCAATCTGTTATGTAGAGAGATTGAGGTTCAGAGAAGTTAGATAAATACTCCAGGGTCTCAGTTCTTATATATGAAGGATCTCGAGTTTAACCCAGTCTATTATGTAGCATATCTCTCATAATAACCTGGTCTTTTCCACAAATGCCATTTGATCCTTTTCCACAAATGCCGTTAGGGTAGGTAGGATGGTTGACAATTTTTAAATGGTAAATAGCTATTTCTTCATAAAGCAAAATCCCATTTACTTTAGCAGTATCAAGAAACAGGCTGTATTACTATGAAGCAATTAAAAGCGTGGTAGAGAATTCTATTTATTGATGTGGGAAAGTCTTTATGACTCAAGACTTTCGGTTCATTACCCCGTCTCCCTGCTGCCATTTCTCTGTATTGCTGAGTTCCCTCAGTCATCGGTCCTTCCTTATCCAGCCTTCTCCCACCCCAGTTCAGTTCCTCACCTGCGGATGCCCACCATTCCTTTGCACTCCTTTGATCTCTTCCTGTCTGGTAAACGCTCAGGACTGGATGAACGCCACTACCTGCCTGGTTTCGCGTTGATGATCCACTTGGCTGTCTCACAATTGGCAGCAGTCTCCCCAGGTGTCTTGTATCTCCCTGCCCACAGCGTCCATCCTGCGGGCTTCCAGACCTCACCCTCCTGTGCTGCTTGGCGTCTCAGCAGTTCTCCATGCAGGGACCTCAGCTGCATAGTGCTTCCTTTTGGGAACCCTCTGCCTTTGTCACACCACCCTTTCCTGGCTTTCCTTTTCCCGTTCTGGCTGGTTCTTCTCAGTCTTCTGTTCTGGTTCTTCCACTTCTGCTTCACTTCTCAATGGAGTTCTTCAAGGTTTAGTCCTCTCTTTTACTCACCTTGCCCTTTTGATTTAAAAATGATATATTCGAATAAGTCTTCCGTATTTATGTTTCTCACTCTCGGCACTAGTGACATTTGAGGTTGGATGACAGTCTGTTTCAAGGCTGTTTTGTGCATTGCAGAATGTATAGCAGCATCTCTGGCCTCTACCCTCTCAATGCCACTACACCTCCCTCTTTTCCCGGTGTGACAAGCGGAAATGTCTCCACTCATTGCTGAGTGTCTCCTGGGGAACAGAATCACCCTAGCTGAGAATCACTTATCTCTTTTACTCACCTTGCCCTTTTGATTTAAAAATGATATATTCGAATAAGTCTTCCGTATTTATGTTTCTCACCCTCGGCACTAGTGACATTTGGGGTTGGATGACAGTCTGTTTCAAGGCTGTTTTGTGCATTGCAGAATGTATAGCAGCGTCTCTGGCCTCTACCCTCTCGATGCCACTACACCTCCCTCTTTTCCCAGTGTGACAAGCGGAAATGTCTCCACTCATTGCTGAGTGTCTCCTGGGGAACAGAATCACCCTAGCTGAGAATCACTTATCAAGCCTGAAGTCCCTTCTGAGGATCAAAAGATAATGCATTTTTGGCAGCCTTGTGCATTTTGAATTCTTGTAACAAATTTAACAGAATCAGAATGGACTCTTGTTCTTTCTGTGGATTTCCTGTCCTCTAGCTTTCCTAATTTCAGATCATTTATGAGCTTGCAGGGCATTAGAGGTGGTTTGGCTTTTGTTCTGAGTGAACATGTAAGCCCTCAGGGAGTTTTGGGCTCAGAAATGGTAGGATCTCACTTAGGTCAGATCTTTGTTGAGAGGAGACCGTGAGTTGGAGAGTTGAAGCAGGAAGACTAGTTAAGAAACTACCGTGGTGATCCAGGTGAAAAGATGGTAGGAGCTTGCACATGGTGTTAGAGGGCATGGTAAGAAATGATATCTTCATAATTCTAAAAGATACATGCACCCTGATGTTCAAAGCAGCACTGTTCACAATAGCCAAACAAGGAAGCAACCTAAATGTCCAACAACAGAGGAATGGATAAAGAAGATGTGGAATATATGTATGATGGAATATTGCTCAGCCATTAAAAAGAATGAAATAATGCCATTTGCAGTAACATGGATGGACCTAGAGATTGTCATACAGAGTGAAGTAAATCAGAAAGAGAAAAAGTCAGAAAGTAAATTATCAGTTGTATGTGGAATGTAGAAAATGATACAGATAAACATATTTGCAAAGCAGAAGTAGAGATATAGAATAGAGAACAAATTTATCGTTGCCAAGGGGGAAGCGGGGGGTAGGATGAATTGGGAGATGGGGATTGACATATACACACTGCTGCTGCTGCTGCTAAGTTGCTTCAGTTGTATCCGACTCTGTGCGACCCCATAGACGAAAGCCCACCAGGCTCCCCCGTCCATGGGATTTTCCAGGCAAGAGTACTGGAGTGGGTTGCCATTTCCTTTCTCCAATGTGTGAAAATGAAAAGTGAAAGGGAAGTCGCTCAGTCGTGTCCGACTCTTAGCAACGCCATGGACTGCAGCCTGCCAGGCTCTGCCGTCCGTAGGATTTTCCAGGCAAGAGTACTGGAGTGGGGTGCCATTGCCTTCTCCATATACACACTACTATGTATAAAATAGATAACTAATGAGAACCAACTGTATAGCATAGCACAGGGGACTCTACTCAGTGGTACAGTGGTGACCTAAATGGAAAGAAAGCCTAAAAAAGAGGGGATACCTGTACACATACAGCTGGTTCAGTTTTCTGTATAGTAGAAACTAACACAAACATTGTAAAGCAGCTATACTCCATTAAAAATTAATAAACAATATTGTAATTAACCTCCAATTAAAATAAATTTATGTTAAAAAATAAAAATAATAAAAATTTTAAAAAATTAATAAGAAGTGGTATCTTTGATTGAAGCTTTAAGTACCAGTAGCCTTGAGAAGAGGAATGCATTGTGTCATCATGAGATTAATATCTTCATGTGATTTGTTTATCATATATTTTCTAAGATCTCAAAGGAAGCAGATGTTGGTGGATCAGAGGGAGAAGAGAGTAGCAAGATCCCAGGCACTTACATGTTTACTGTCCTCAGTATGTACCTTAAAATATTCTGAATTCTGAATTCTGTTATAGAGGGTGTGGATGTCTCAGGGCCATCTCTTAAGAGAGTGGAGAGGATAGCTGCTCTAGCCGCTCCTGTCCCAACCTTGTGATGCGGTGGAATTTGAATTGAAATGGGTGAGGCATTGAGATGAAAGGGAATTCCCTGGCTGGATCTTTAGCAAAGGGATGGGAGTAGGACTTGAAGAGGGAGGTTAATGATTTATGTGAATGTTTATGCACATCATACCTTTATCAGGTCCAGCTAGTATCAAGAGCTAAATATGTTTAAAATCACATTTTAGAAAAAGGAATAGAGTGTACTCTTTATTGGATTTGTGGGAAAAAAACAAACAAACAAAAAAATCATTAACTCAAGAATTGGAGCAATGACAGACTTCCCAAAGAAAAGATCACCAGTTTGAATCTATAAAATTTAAGACTTCTTCACAATGAAAAAAATAATATAACAGACTGGAGGAAATGCTCATATCACGTGTGACTGAGTGCTAATATCTGTAATACCTGAAGGATTCTCTCAAACTTAATGAGGAAAAATAATGTCAAGATTTAGTATATTAGTGGACAGAGAATTTTAGCAGATTAATAAGTAATATAGTTAGTGATAAAAATGGGTAATCAAAGAAATGCATTTTAAATCAGCCTTGAGTTATCCCTTCTCATCTCTCAGAAGTACTGGAAGTTCAGATAACTCCCTGTTCTAGTGAGGTTTTAAGGGACTGGGGCCATTTGCTTGTTGCTGTTTCTTGTGCTGTAGCTGCTCCCTGCTGCTGCCTTTCCCTCAACATGACGCAGCAATTTCAGACTCCTGTCTGGTCCTCTCTCTCGTCTTCTTCCTGAGCTCTTCCCTGAAGAACAAATGGGAGGGGGGCCTCCCACCCAAGTCAGCGCTGCTGTTGAACAGCCCTCTGAGCGGCACACAGCACTGCACTGCAGTCAGGGGTGTGTGAGGCACTCCTGCCACTTGTCTGGGGTTTCTTGAGCTTAGGGCTGGGCAGTTGTGCCTCGGAGCCTCATAGACAGTAGTTGTTCAATAAACAGTGAAAAAACGGATTGAAATTTGGTGAATGTTTTAATGGACTTTTCTATGTAAAGATAACTCTTTGATCTTTATGATAAGTCGTATAATTTAAAAAAAATCAGCTGGCCGACTTGAACTTCTTCCCATCAAAGGCTAAACTCTTCATCCTGTCCCATTATCTAGTGTACGTATCGGGAAACAGCTGGGCCTCCCTGGAATGTGGGCTCAGAAGGATGGCTGCATTTATGTGAATGTGAATTAGGTCTCCAAACATATTTGAACTTTTACTATGCCTGGATGTATACAGCTTGAGAGATAATTTTCATTAAAAATTAAAAAAAATTGATTCCTTCTCGTAGGTGTATATATGGTACTTAGTACTTTGTAGTTTATAAAGGGTATTTGCATTATCAATGACCAGTTTTATAGCTTTTGATGATGTCAGGTATAAATGGCAATTGACTTTTTTTTTAATTTAAAAAATAATTTTATTTATTTGTCTTTGGCTGTACAGGGTCTTTGTTGCTGTGTGGGTTTTCCTCAAGTTGTAGCGATCGGGGGGGGGGCTACTCTTTTAGTTGTGGTGCACAGGCTTCTCATTGCGGTGGCTTCTCTCGTTGCAGAGCACAAGCTCTAGGTCATGGGGGCTTTAGTAGTTGCAGCTCCTGGACTCGAGAGCACAGGCTCAGTAGTTGTGGTGCATGGACTTAGTTCCTCTGAGGCATACGGAACCTTCCCAGATCAGTGTTTGAACCCGTGTCTCTGGCATTGGCAGGGGGATTCTTTACCACTGGACCACCAAGGAAGCCTAGCACTTGACTTCTGTAACAGGTTTTGAATATCTATTAATACCGTCTACTAGTGCTTGAGATACAGAATGCCTTTAGGGAAGGCCTGTCTGGCAGGAAAGATAGACAGCCATCATCAGTGTGGAGATTATGACAAGGAGACAGGAGAAGAGTAGTTCTCAATCTTCTATTTATTTTTGCATCCTTTCATATGTGACCGTTTCTGTGATCATCTCTAGATTATAGATTGCAAAATAGATAAGACAAGCTTTACATTATGTGCAGCTCCACCCAACATGGTCTGTCTCAAAATTCATAGCTGTACAACTGAATGTCTCGTTTTATATTCTGGATGCAAGTTGATGGTTAGAGGAATGAGATGGGCTAAGAGGTCATTACAGTGTTCCAGACAAGAGGTGATGGCTTATATTAGAGCAGAGATAACAGACATGGATGGGAAGGAGTGTATTTGGAACATGTTCCTATGTAGACTTAGTGACAGCTTTGATATGTGGGGGTGGGGAGAACGAGGAATTGTGGATCAGTGCTTCTCAAATCTTAGTGTGAATGTCAGTTGCCTGGGGATTTTGTTGAAAGATAGATCCTGATTCAGCAGATCTGAGGTGGGGCCACAGATTTCTGGGTTTCCAGGAGATGAGCAACATTGTTGGTCATGGACCAGTCGTTAAATGGCAGGGGTGAGTTAACTTAAGTGTCAGGCTCCAGTGACTGGAAGATGATGTGAATATCTCAGATGGGAAACACTGGAGAAAAGAAGGGTCGAGGAGGATCTGGAAGGTGGAGTGAAGTCCTCGTGGGACATTCAGGTTGAAAATTACAGATAGCTGAAAATATGGAGCTTCAGCATAAGAGTGCGTTAGGCCTAGAGATACAAATTTGGAAATCAGTTACAGTTAAGTAAAGGCACAAGAATGAACATTACCTGCAAGAAAAAGATAAAGGTATTATTAGAAAATATGCTTATTCCTGTTTGCTAGAATTTTAATGTTCCATTTAAGTTACTTTATAAACCAGCAACAGGAAAGAAATTGGATAGGTGAGCCTCCTGCATGGGAACCAGCTGTGGGTATAAATTCAGAAGTGGACAAATCTTCTTTGGAAAACCCCTTTAATCCTCTGTTTTGACCATAGATCAGGTTAACTGTTCCTTGCTATGCTCCTTCTGTTTAGTTGGTAGGTCATGTCTGACTCTTTTCGACCCCATGGACTGTAGCCCACTGGGCTCCTCTGTCCATGGAATTCTCCAGGCAAGAATACTGGAGTGAGTAGCCATTCCTTTCTCCAGGGGATTTTCCCAACCCAGGGATCAAACGCAGGTCTCCTGTTTGGCAGGCAGATTCTTTACCACTGAGTGGGAAGCAGGAGAGGTGGGTAGAGTGCAGTGTGATGAATACAATGGTGGGGAGGGGTAGCAGGGACCCATGACTCAGTGGGAGGACACAGGACAGCTTTCCTGCAGAAGTAGCATTTAGACTGAGACCAGCAGGCTGAGTGGGCTTCCCTGGTGGCTCAGAGGTTAAAGCGTCTGCCTCCAGGAGAGGGAGACCTGGGTTCGATCCCTGGGTCGGGAAGATCCCCTGGAGAAGGAAATGGCAATCCACTCCAGTATTCTTGCCTGGAGAATCCCATGGACGGAGAAGCCTCGTAGGTTACAGTCCACGGGGTCGCAAAGAGTCGGACACGACTGAGCGACTGAACTGAACTGAGCAGGCTGAGTGGAGGTGATCATGAAGAGGACAGGAAGGGTATAACAGTAATGACTTGGAGGGGAGAAGGCCCTGCAGGTTGAAGGAGCACAGTATGTCTGGACTGCAGAGTGAGAGATGAGGCTGGAGAGGATCCATGACAAGGCCCATTCCCTTGGGACTTGGTCGAGGGAGGGTGGAGGGAGAAAATGATGTATTTTCCAAAGGAAAAAGTGGTTCAAACAATAGTCCTATGCATATGGTTTTATAAGGCTTTTATGGACTGGCCTAGTAATGGAATGACTCATAGAAACATGGTTCCCGTTGGAAAATGTTTGGGGCTTCAAAAATTTAGTTTAACTTGCAAATTTTTTTTCACTGTTTGGGAACTACTTGCATAGGCACATACTTAGTGCTGTTTGTTATTTGTGCTCCAGTGTGCTTTCTCTAGTATTTATCTGTATGGCTACAGTGTTTACTTTATACCCTCTGATAGGAATCAAAAGTATCATTCCACAGATCAAGGAACAGATTTAGAAAATTTATGGAAATAAAAATAGAAATCTTATTACAAATTGTTTGGTTTTTGGACTTTGTCCCTTAAAGTTAAGGATTCCTCTGTAAACTATATTTGTATAGTGTTGTGTATATGACAACATGAAAAATGAAACTGACATAAAAACTGTTATAAACAGAAAGTAAGAGAGATTGGTATGGCTTCTTTATTGAAGTCAGATGGAATGTTGAAGGTAAACAGTACATGGGTAAAATACCTACCTTTTAAAAATACTGTAATAACTATGAACTTTAGCTTATCATCATCAAAATTATCATCATTATCTTCGTTACTGGCTATTGTTATCACTAGAAATACTAGAATTTTTAAGCAGAAAAGACATGTTAAGTTCAGTCCCTTTATAAAGTAGAACTACATGAGCTTCATGTTGTTTAATAAGTGAAACTTCAGGCAGAAACTCCTTCAGATTCCCAAGTCTTCAATTGGCTAAGATAGTAAAGAACCTACCTGCAATGCAGGAGACCGGGTTCGCTCCCTGGGTTGGGAGGATCCCCTGGAGAAAGGAATGGTCTGTAATAGGCAAAGTTAATTTCATTTATACCCATCTTATGAAAATCTTTCTTTCTATATCAGAATGCTTTCATGTGGTAAATAACAGGAGACTGAGTTGTAAATGGCTTAAAAAATAAGTAATAATCTCGTATAAATAGAACTCTGAAAGAAAGATGGTTTTGTAGTTGGTTCATGTAGCAGCTAACCGCTGTCGTTAGGCTCTTGGGATGTTTCTATCTTTCTGTTCTGCCATCATGGATGAGTTAGCCTTTGTCCTCTAGCTAGATTGTCCCTTTCTAGTCTTGAGGTGGCAGGCAGCTTTAGCTCCAAGATTTACATCAAAGTATCCAAGACTGTAACAAGAAGTGTCTCTTGTTTTAATTCGGCTGCTATAACAAAAAGCTATGTAGTGAGTGGCTTAAACTACAGACATTGTATGTCTCACAGTTATGGAGTCTGGGAAGTCCAGGATCAAGGTGCCTGAAGATTTGATTCTTCATGAGCTTGCAGACAGCTCTCTCTTTTCTAGTTTCCTCACATGTAGAGAGGAGAAACACTTCTCCACCTTGTCTCTTATTTTATGTGGACCATGAAATTAAGAGATGCTTACTCCTTGGAAGGAAAGTTATGACCAAACCAGATAGCATATTAAAAAGCAGAGGCATTACTTTGTCAACAAAGGTCCGTCTAGTCAAGGTTATGGTTTTTCCAAGTAGTCATGTATGGATGTGAGACTTGGACTATAAAGAAAGCTGAGCACTGAAGAATTGATGCTTTTGAACTATGGTGTTGGAGAAGACTCTTGACAGTCCCTTGGACTGCAAGGAGATCACACCAGTCCATCCCAAAGAAAATCAGTCCTGAGTATTGATTGGAAGGACTGATGCTGAAGCTGAAACTCCAGTGCTTTGGCCACCTGATGCGACCAGCTGACTCATTGGAGAAGACCCTGAAGCTGGGAAAGACTGAAGTTGGGAGGAGAAGGGGATGACAGAGAATGAGATGATTGGATGGCATCACCGACTTGATGGACATGAGTTTGAGTAGGCTTTGGGAGTTGGTGATGGCCAGGGAAGCCTGGCGTGCCCCTGTCCTTGGAGTCACAAAGAGCTGGACACGACTGAGCGACTGAACTGAACTGAACCTCTCTGGGGACGTTTGATACGGATTTTACTAACTACCACCTTCTTTCTGAGTTTCAGAACTCAAAATCAGACCTGCAGTTCTTATTCCTCCTGTGTTCTCTTTCTCTTTTTAAAGTTGATGAATGCAGTGTTCTTTTTCTCAAGTAGGAAACCTGAAACTCTTTGTAATTCTTTATTCTTCCTTACCCCCATCTACAGTCAATTCATGTTCCACACTCTAAATATCCCTCGAGCGCATCCTTTTGTCTCCCTCTCTATTGTCTCTGCTTTAGTTTGAGCCATTTCTTTTCACCCGTGTTGCTATCATGCTCTCCAAAAATGCTTGTCTAGCTCCAATCTGACTTTCTTGTATTTATACTTCATACTTTTACACAGTGAGTTTTTTAAAAAGATGCAAGCCTAATCACATTATTCCTGAGCTCAAAATTCTTTAGCCTCCCACACCTTCTAGATAAAATCCAGACTCCCTCCCATGCAAGCAGAGGGCTTCAAAACCGGGTCTCTGCCTGCCTGTCTAGTGTTTGCTCGTCTTCCTTCTCCACTCTTCCTGGGCTTTAGGACTGAACTCCTTGATTCTGAGTTCTCTTGGGCTTGTGGACCTTTGCCTGAAACATTTCTTTTTCTCCCTTTAGTGCTTATCTTCCAGGACTTAGCTCAGGGTTACCTCTCCTATCGCTCCACTTCCCTGGTCCCTTTTCTTTCCCTGGAAATTAGATGCTGCTTTTCTGTACAGCAATGAGGTATGTAAATTGTACTCATTTAGCTCTTAAACACACTACTTAGTTCTGGAGGTTTATTTGGTGCTTGTCTTCCTCTAGACTATGATTTCTTTAAGGACAAAGATTGTACTTTTCTTGTTTCTTAATATAGCTTCTAACATTAATTAATCAATGTTTGTTGAGTGATTGAATGTTGAAGACTATTTCCAGTGATAAAAGCTGGTCATAAAACCAAACCCAATCTGGAAAAGTTAGGACCCACTCTGGGGAACGCTTTGGAGGGTGACAAAAACACTGTAGACTTTACATCTAGTTGGATTTGTTCACGATTCTGGAGGAATTGGTATTTCTTGGAGTCTGTGACAGAGTGGGCATGGGAGTTGGTGATGTATTATAGCAGTCACTTCAGTGATGTTGCCATTTTTATTTCCTTTATAACTTGGGTGAAATCTGGAAATAAAATTGCTCTTAGATCTTTAGCATATACAGAACTCTGTCCAGTAAGACAGAAACATGTGATTCCAAACTTTCCTCATATACCTATGTATATATCTGTGTTTATTTATATAGACATATTTGTTTATTTCCTTGTTCTTTGAGAAGTTTATACAAACTTAAAAACAAATTATGATTGTCACAAGCTGCCATCTTTGTGATAGATAAATTTTATTTCTGAGTTTTAGATGACACCACCCTTATGGCAGAAAGTGAAGAATAACTAAAGAGCCTTTTGATGAAAGTGAAAGAGGAGAGTGAAAAAGTTGGCTTAAAGCTCAACATTCAGAAAACTAAGATTGTGGCATCCGGTCCCATCACTTCATGGCAAATAGATGGTGAAACAGTGGGAATAGTGGCTGACTTTATTTTTTTGGGCCCCAAAATCACTGCAGATGGTGACTGCAGCAATGAAATTAAAAGTCACTTCCTCCTTGGAAGGAAAGTTATGACCAACCTAGACAGCATATTAAAAAGCAGAGACATTACTTTTCTAACAAAGGTCCATCTAGTCAAGGCTATGGTTTTTCCAGTGGTCATGTATGGATGTGAGAGTTGGCCTGTGAACGCTGAGCGCCGAAGAATTGATGCTTTTGATCTGTGGTGTTGGAGAAGACTCTTGAGAGTCCCTTGGACTGCAAGGAGATCCAACCAGTCCATCCTAAAAGAGATCAGTCCTGGGTGTTCATTGGAAGGCCTGATGTTGAAGCTGAAACTCCAATACTTTGGCCACCTGATGTGAAGACCCGACTCATTTGAAAATATCCTGATGCTGGGAAAGATTGAGGGCAGAAGGAGAAGGGGACAACAGAAGATGAGATGGCAGGATGGCATCACCGACTCAATGGACATGAGTTGGGTAGACTCCGGGAGTTGGTGATGGACAAGGAGGCCTGGCGTGCTCCAGTTCATGGGGTCACAAAAAGTCGGACGTGACTGAGCGACTGAACTGAAGTTTTAGAAATTGAATATTTAATTGACCATAAATGTATTATGGTTTTCATTTGTATTTCTCTAGTGAAAAATGGAGAAGGAAATGGCAACCCACTCCAGTGTTCTTGCCTGGAGAATCCCAGGGATGGGTAGCCTGGTGGGCTGCCGTCTCTGGGGTCACACAGAGTCGGACATGACTGAAGCGACTTAGCAGCAGCAGCAGTGACAGATGACATTGAGCATCTTCTCATGAGTTTGTTAGCCATTTGTAAATCTTTGGAGAAGTGCCTATTCCCATCCTTTGCTAATTTAAAAATTTTAAATTTTGAAAATAATTTTGATTATATAATTGTTTACCTTTTTATTAAAGGTTTACAAGTTCATTGTAACTGATAAAAGTCCCTCTGCAGGTATGTGATATATGATTATTTACTCCTGTCTGTGTTTTTCCCCCCACTTTCTTTATAGTATCATTTGCAGCACAAAAGTTTTTAATTTAGATGTGTCCCAATTAATCTGTTTTTTCTTTTGTTACTTGTACTTATGGTATCATATTTAACAAACCATTGCCTAATCCAAGACCATAAAGAATTACTGCTCTTTTTGTCTTCTCAGAGTTTTGTAGTTTTAGCACTTAATTTGAAGTCTCAGATTCATTTCTAATTAATTTTTATGCAAGAAAATGTCCAACATTGTTATTATTTTTTGCATGTGGATATTCAGTCGTCCTACACTATTTGTTGAAGAGGCTGTACTTTGCCATTGTTTTGGATGGCACAGTTTGTCAAAATAGATTATAAATGTAGGAGTTTATTTCTGAATTCTTAATTCTCTTCCATTGTTTTACATACTTGTCTTTGTGTCAGTACCGTACTGTATTGATCACTGCAACTATATAGTAAGTTTTGAAATTTGGATATGTGAATCTTCCAACTCTGTTCTTTTTCTGAGCTTGTTTGGCTATTCTGAGTTCTTTGCATATCTGAATTAGTTTTAGGATCAATTTTTTCTTAAATAGCTGCAGAAAAAGGCAGCTTGGATCATAGTAGTAATTGTGCTGAATATATAAATGAATCAGGAGTATTGACATCCAAACGATATTAATTCTTAATAACCCATGAATATAGCATGTTTTATCTATAGTTTCTTCCAACAATGTTTTGTAGTTTCCAGTGAGCGAGTTTTATACTATCTTTGTTAAATATATGCCTTCTGAATACTTTATTCTTTTTGATGTGATTGTAAATGCAGCTGTTTGCTTAATTTCATTCTTTCACTTTAGATTTGGTCATTGCTGTTGTATGCAAATGGATTGAATTTTATTTTATTCTTGGATTCTGCAACCTTGCTGAACCTGGTGACTTGTGTTTAATTTTTTTTAGTAGATTCCTTAGAATTTTCTACAAAATCATATCTCTGAATTGTTGTTGTTTAGTTGCTCAGTTGTGTCTGACTCTTTGCGAACCAATGGACTGCAGCACGCCAGGCTTCCCTGTCCTTCACCAACTCCTGGAGATTGCTCAAACTCATGTCCATTGATTCAGTGATGCCATCCAACCATCTCATCCTCTGTCATCCCCTTCTTCTCCTACCTTCAGTCTTTCCCAACATCAGGGTCTTTTCCAGTGAATCAGTTCTTCGCATCAGGTGGCCAAAGCATTGGCGCTTCAGATTCAGCATTAGTCCTTCCAATGAATATTCAGGACTGATTTCCTGTAGGATTGAATGGTTTGATCTCCTTGCAATCCAAGGGACTCTCAAGAGTCTTCTCCAACCCTATAGTTCAAAAGCATCAATTCTTTGGCACTCAGCTTTCTTTATAGTCCAACTCTCGCATCTGTATATGACTATTGGAAAAACCATAGCTTTGACTAGACGGACCTTTGTTGGCAAAGTAATGTCTCTGCTTTTTAGGTTGTCTAGGTGGCTGTCTAGGTTGGTCATAGCTTTTCTTCCAAGGAGCAAGCATCTTTTAATTTTATGGCTTCAGTCACCATCCGCAGTGATTTTGGAGCCCAAGAAAATAAAGTCATTGTTTCCCTATCTATTTGTCATGAAGAGATGGGACTGGATGCCATGATCTTAGTTTTTTGAATGTTGAGTTTTAAGCCAGCTTTTTCTATGAATAGAGAGAGTTACACTTATTCCTTTCCAACTCTGGGTGCTGAGGTTTTTTTTTTTTTTCTTACCTAATTGCATTGCTTAGAAAGTGAAAGTGAAGTCACTTAGTTGTGTTGACTCTTTGGGATCCCATGGACTGACTGTAGCCCACCAGGCTCCTCGGTCCATGGGATTCTCCAGTCAAGAATACCGGAGTGGGTTGCCATTTCTTTCTCCAGGGGATCTTCCCAACCCAGGGATCAAACCTGGGTCTGCCGCATTGCAGGCAGATGCTTTAACCGCTGAGGTACCTAAGAACCTGCAGTGAAATGTTGAGTAGAAATGGTAAGATAAAGGATTTTATTTTCTTATTGCTAGTTTTAGGAGGGATACATCCAGTGTTTTTCTGTTCCTGATTTGTTGAATGCTTTTTATGACAAGAGGGTATTGGATTTTGGGAAATACCCTTTTTGTGTGTCGATATGATCATATGGTTTTTATTTTTTATTTGTATGGTTGATAGAGTGATTTTTTTTGTGTGTTGAACTAACTTTGCATTCTTAGGGTAAATCCCACTTGGTTGTCTTCTATAATACTTCTGTATATTGTTGGATTTTAGTTTGCTAATATTTTGTTGAAGATTTTTGCCTCTGTAGCCATAAAGAATATTGGTAGTTATTGCATGATATCTTTTTCTAGTTTTGGTATCAGAGTACTGCTGGCCTCATAGAAGTATTATCTCCTTTTGGGGGGTGGGGAGAATTTATCAATGATTGGTATTAATTCTCATTTAAATGTTTGGCAGAATTCACCTGTGAAGCATTCTGAGTTAGAAGTGTTTTTAATCACCAAGTCAGTCTCTTTACTTGTTTTAAGTTTATTCAGAGATTCTGTTTTTCCTTCAGTAAGTTTTAGTTTTTTGTGTTTTTCTAGGAATTTGTTGTTTCCTTCTAAATTATCCAATTTGTTGGTTTACAGTTGTTCATAGTATTCCTATATGGGCTTCCCTGGTGGCTTAGAGGATAAAGCATCTGCCCACAGTGCGGGAGACCCGGGTTCGATCCCTGGGTAGGGAAGATCCCCTGGAGAAGGAAATGGCAACCCACTCTAGTACTCTTGCTTGGAAAATCCCATGGATGGAGGAGCCTGATAGGCTATAGTCCATGGGGTCGCAAAGAGTTGGACACGACTGAGCAACTTCATTTCACTTCGTAGTATTGCTATGCAATACGCTTTATTTCTGTATGGCTAATAGTAATGTCTTTTTGTTCATTTCTGATTCTGGTAATGTGTGTGTTCTGCTTTTTTTTTCTTGGTCACTATAACTAAATGTGGGAGACCCAGGTTTGATCTCTGGGTTATGAAGATCCCCTGGAGAAGGGGATGGCTTTCCACTCCAGTATTCTTGCCTGGAGAATTCCATGGATAGAGGATCCTGGTGGGCTATAGTCCATGGGATCACAGAGAGTCAGAAATCACTGAGCAACTAACACTTTCATAACTAAAAGGGTGTTAATTTGGGGGATCTTTTCAAAGAAACAACTTTCGTTTTCATTGATTTTTCTATCTTTTTTCTAGTCTCTATTTGATCTATTGGCACTTTAATCTATATTATATCCTTCCTCCTGCTTGCTTAGGTTTAGATTGGTTTGTTTCTTGGCTCTTAAGATGGAAGATAGGTTATTGATTTAAGATCATTCTTCTTTTCTAATATCGGCATTTATAGCTATAAAATTTCTCTAAGCATTGCTTTCTTTATCTATACCCCATGAATTTTGGTATGTTGTATTTTAGCTTTCATTCATCTCAGGGTATTTTCTAATTTCCTTTATGACTTCTTCATTTCATGGGTTATTTACCAGCATATTCTTTTATTTCCATGTATTTGTGAATTTCCAGAATTTCCTTCTGTTACTGATTTCTGATACGCATATTCCATTGTGGTCATAGAACATTCTTGACGTGATTTTAATCACTTTAAATTATGAGGGCTGTTCATGGTCTAGAGAGTATGGTCTGTTTTAGAGAATGTTTAGTGGACACTTGAGAGGAATGTATATTGTGTTGTTGGGTGAAGTATACAGAGATCTGGCAGGTCTAGTTGGCTTATAGTTTTATTCCAATCTTCTGTTTCCTCTGTTGATTTTCTTCCTGGCTGTTCTATCTAGTATTGAAATGGGATAAAGAAATCTCCCATTATAATTTTTGAATTGTTTATTTATTCTTTCAATTCTTCTTCCTTGTTGTGGTTGTAAAGTCTGTTTTGTCTGATTCTCTTAAGGTTGCTGTTTGCATAGTGTGTCACTATGTATCTTTTTACTTTCATCAAACCTAAAATGTGTCTCCTATAAACAACATATGGTACAGTTTTTTAAAGTCTTAAGTCTTTTAAAAATGCAGTGAGATAATCTCCAACTTTTGGTTGGATTGTTTAACCTGTTCACATTTAATATTATTGATATGGTTTGATTTAAACCTGCCATTTTGCTTTTTGTTTTTCATAGGTCTTATGCCTTTTTTTGTTCTTTTTTTTAAAATAACCAAATCTCTTCCAGTGTGGTATCTTAGCTCCTTTAATAATTTTAAAATTAAACATTTTGAATTTTTTCATTAGTGTTTGCTCTAGGACTTTCTATACGGATCTTAAAAGAATCTTCTGCTATTTACCTAGTTTCGGCAAAATAAACTTCAGTATAGCTCTGTTTCTTTCCCCCCTTTTTTGCTACTCTTGTTATTCATATTATGTCTGTATATTGTAGAAACTCAACAATATATTGTTATAATTTTTATGTAAATCTTTAAAAAAAATCTTAAGTCTTTTAAAGCAACTAAGAGAAGTAAGGAAAGTAGATATTTATGGAGTTACAATAATTTTTCTATTTTTCATTTGCTTCATGTATTCTGTGGATTTAAGTTACCATCTGGTGTTATTTCCTTCTCTAATGCAGCTTTGCTCTCATCTCTGCTTCTTTTTTTTTAATCAAATATATAAAACTTTATATCTTATTAGCCCAACAATACAACTGTATGCTTATTGTTTTATTAAGTTGCTCTTTAAATCAGTTAAGAGAAGGGAAGGAAATATATAATTATAGGTTTTCCATAATTACCTTTATTGGTGGTCTTGTTTTTTGTGTGGATTCAAATTACCATTTGGTGTCATTTGCTTTCAGCCTGAAATTTTGTAGGCCAGAATACTGGAACGGGTAGCCTTTCCCTTCTCCAGGGGATCTTTCCAACCCAGGGATTGAACTCCGGTCTCCTGCATTGCAGGCAGATTCTTTACCAGCTGAGCCACAAGGGAAGCCCAAGAGCACTGAAGTGGGTAGCTTATCCCTTTTCCAGCACATCTTCCCAGCCCAGGAATCGAATGGTGTCTCCTGCATTGCAGGCGGATTCTTTACCAACTGAGTTATCAGGGAAGCCCAACTTATTTATAATAGCTGATTTGAAGTCTGTATCTGTTAAGTCTAACATCTACCCCCTTTAAAATCAATTTATATTGCCTGTCTTTTTCCCTGCAAATGGGTTTTCTGTTTCTTTGCACATTTTGCCATATTTGTTGAAAACTGGAAAATTTAAATAACACATAGCACCTCTGTGGACTTATCACCTTGGAGCTAGGGGTTAATGTTGTTTGCTTAGTTATTTATGTATTTTTTACTGACTTGGCTGAACTGACAGTGTGAAAGTATTTCCCTCAGTGGACAGCATTGGATGCCTGTACTCAAATTTCTTTTCTTGTTTTTTTCTTTTACCTTCACTACTTAAGGGTCACCACTTGGTTAATATAAACTACTTGTTGTTTTAAAGCTGTGCTTATACTCTCCTAGCCAGTTAGACTTCTACTCATTACCATTAGATGTGTGTGTTGCGAATGCTATCCTAGTTGAAAAAATTTAGGTATTACAATTCATAAAGGAAAGGCAGGACAAATTCATGAGGTTTTTCCTTGATTTAATGGTTTTTAAGATAATTAATTGGTTCTCTATCATTTCTTGAAAGTGACCAATTTTTTAGAAAAATCATGAATTCTTAGAATTAAACATATTTGATGAGTTTGGATCCATCTCAATTATTGTCATTAATGAAGCTCAAATTATTCCATCTTTGGCCAGTGGAAGCCTTTTGAAATTGGCTCCTGAGTCCCAGAATTAGCCATTTCTCTAAGAAGCTCTGGTCTCTAAGGAATGCTCAGTGATGCTGATTTGGTCTTTGTAGGCCTTTTTGGTCATCAGAGCTCAGAAATACATGCACATATTTAAGATACAGTAAAATACCTCACATGTTCATATTGATGCTTCCAATTAAAACTCTAGACTACAGTGCAATTGAATCTTCCTTTTACATCTCCTTTTGTCTATGCCAAGAATCCTGGTTTTGAAAGACTCAAGTGATTATAGAATTAGAAAATCCCATAATCACTCATTTTTATCCCATATTACACATGCAGCAATCTCAGAATGACAACAGTAATACTACTGAAAACATTATTATTGAAAACATTTAAAAGCATATTTTTTATGTTCTCTCGCCATCTTTATAGCACTTAGGACTGACAGTGTCTTCTGAGACATTGTTTGTTTAGCAAAATGAAATGAATCACTCATTTTTATCCCATATTACACATGCAGCAATCTCAGAATGACAACAGTAATACTACTGAAAACATTATTATTGAAAACATTTAAAAGCATATTTTTTATGTTCTCTCGCCATCTTTATAGCACTTAGGACTGACAGTGTCTTCTGAGACATTGTTTGTTTAGCAAAATGAAATGTTTGCCAAGTAGCACTTTAGAACACTTTCTCTTTCTCAGATTTCCTGTTAGAACGGTGATAAAAAAGAGGAGGAAGACATAACCTTGTTCCTTAAAACCTGGGTTGTTGGGTTATCTGGTATCATTCTGGTATAGAAAGATGTGGCCCTAAAATCTGAGCTTTTATTCTTCTTTAAAGGTACTGTTAGTGATTTGACTGCATGCTTCCTGAGATGAAACTGGTTCATCTTCTACTTTTATCAGGGAGCAGCTTCCATGGGGTGGAGGTGCTTGATACTTCTAATGGTCTCTTAGCTAGTGTATGTGATTGTGCAGAGAAATGCAAGTAGCAGGAGATATAGCTATCTATGCTATCATAGCTTTTGTAAGTGCATGATAGATAGATGATAGGTAGATAGACTGATAGACAGATGATAGATAGGTAGATAGATACACAATAGAAGGAAAGAGAGAAAGAAAGAAAGGGCTTCCCTGGTGGTTGGGGGGTTAAGAATTCGCCTGCCAATGCAGGTAACACAGGTTTGATCACTGGTCCAGGAAGAGGCCACATGCCACAACTAGAGTTTGCATGCTGGCACTGAAAGACCTCACATTCTACGTCTAAGACCCAGGACAGCCAAATAAATAAATATAAAGAAAGAAAGATGGATAGGGAGAAAGAGATTTTATGTTAAGGAACTGGCTCACATGATTGTGGGAGCTAGCAAGTGTGATACTTGTAGATTAGGCCAACAGGCAGAAATTTTAGGTAAAAGTTGATGATGTAACCTTGAGTCAAAATTTGCAGGGCAGTTCAGCAGACTGGAAATTCAGGCAAGATTTCTTTGTTGGTCTTGAGACAGAGTTAATTGCTTCTTCCTTGGGAAAGGTCAGTCTTTGCTATTAAGGCCTTAAACTGTTTGGATGAGGTCCCCCACGTTATGGAGAATAATCTGTTTGAAGTTAGCTAATGGTAATTGTTAATCACATCCACAAGGACCTTCACTGCAACATGTAGACTAGTGTTAGATCAAGCTAGCCAAGTTGGCACATAAAGTTAACACCACAGTTGGGTTAACCATTTATTACCCAAACTGAAGATTCTTTTTGAAAGTAAGTACTAAAAGATAATGAAATAATATGATTTTATTTGATTGACAGATTATTTTTATTTGAGTCCCATTAAGAAGTTATTTTAAAATTTATTTCTGAAAAATATTAAGATATTTCCATGTTAATATAAAAAACCCAAATCATCAAGACAGATATCAAAGCAAAACAAAACTGTTTCATGTTGAATTTTTTCACCTTTAAAAAGAACATAAATAGAATTCTCAGTAAAAGTTCATATACATTATTTAGTTTCTTCGTAATTTGTTTGTAGTCCTGGGTCTCTGTATTTTTCTGAAAGAAATGTAGTTTTGAAACATGGTTGTATTATTTTTGTTTCCTAAAATTGTAGTCTTCACAGTTTCATTTTTGATTACTAAACTTGAAATTGTTTATTTTTTTCAACAGTTATTACTTGCTGTAAATCATAAATTTTTAAATTTAAGAGTATAACATCTGTGTAGGTACTAAGGTACCTGGTAAGTTCAAAGCAAATTCGACTTAATTGAGGTCATTGTAAATTTTAATTTTTTAAAATAGTTTAACATGAAAATATCCTAGCCCATATATTTTCATAGGCATGGTCTTTTTGAACTCTGTTTAGAGTACCTTTATTCAATGAAATTTTTACAAGAGAAAACTTGTCAGATAAGTTGTATCTATTTAGAAATCTTTTTTGAACATTTTACCAAATTTAGATGCTGCTGCTAATAGATTATCAGCATTTGAAATCCATTTTATCTTGGTACAAAATATAAACATATCTAAGTAAAAAGCCCTGGTTCTCTGTGTAGATTAAATCTGAATTAAAGATTTCCAACTAACTGAACAAAATAAAGCCAATATTTATTTTAAAATTTTTATTGGAGTATAGATGCTTTTCTGTATTGTTAGTTTCTACTGTACAGCAAAGTAAACCCACCACACATGTACATATATCCCCCCTCTTTTGGATTTCCTTCCCATTCAGGTCTCCACAGAGCACTGAGTAGAGTTCCCTGTGCTGTACAGCAGGTTCTCATTAGTTATTTTATACATAGTAGTGTATATAAATGTCAATCCTGATTTCCCAATTCACTCCACCCCCCCTTTCCCTCTTGTCCATATGTTTATTATGAAGCCAATATTTAAAGTGCTCAGTTGAAAAAAATTCCACGCTATTGATGATTTTACTGAGTCTTAAAAACCTTAAGGATTTCTAAGATATATAGCAAAATCTGGGAGTTGGCGATGGACAAGGAAACCTGGCGTGCTGTAGTCCATGGGGCTACAAAGAATCGGACTTGACTAAGCAACTGAACTGATAGCAAAAAGAGAAAATATGTACCGCCACGTTGGAGTAGTTTTTATTTAACATCATATTTGTCAAAAAATATTCTGGTTCACTTTCTTTAGCTGTGTGTATGTGTGTATATATAAATATTTGTCAGTGTTGTTTGGTAGACTGTCTTTGATGAATATAATTGCGGGATGTGTTTGCATCTACTTAAACGTCATATGGGCTTCCCTG
Organism: Cephalophus harveyi; assembly: GCA_006410635.1. Classification (NCBI taxonomy): domain Eukaryota; kingdom Metazoa; phylum Chordata; class Mammalia; order Artiodactyla; family Bovidae; genus Cephalophus; species Cephalophus harveyi. The sequence continues at coordinate 96,032 of SJYT01056973.1, forward strand.
GTGGCTCAGAGGTTAAAGCGTCTGCCTCCAATGCAGGAGACCTGGGTTCGATCCCTGGGTCAGGAAGATCCCCTGGAGAAGGAAATGGCAACCCGCTCCAGTATTCTTGCCTGGAGAATCCCATGGACTGAGGAGCCTGGTGGGTTGCAGTCTACGGGGTCACAAAGAGTCGGACACGACTGAGTGACTTTACTTACTTAAACGTCATATATTGCCATTTACATGGTATGGTTGTGAATTAGGTGTTAATCACTACCATGTTCAAGCTAGTTTCTGTTCTGTGCTTTATAAATTAATAAGAACATTGATTTTTACTCTGTGATAGTGTGCTCAACCAAAGTTGGTGTTATCACTGTAAAATCAAATATAGTGCCTCCTCATTATTTATGAATTCCATTTTGTGAATTCTCCCTACTCACAAAAAAATTAGTTGAAACCCTCAAAGCAGTATTCTTGGCCCTTTTCTAGTTATTTAGGGCCATAGTAACAGAAAATTTGAGTTGCTCAACTTACTTGTTCCCAGCTGAAGTAAAACAAGGCTTTCTTTCAGATCTCACACTCTCACAGTATACACCTTTCAGGGTGCCACTTTTTTCTTTTCTTTTTTGGTGATTTCACGGTTTACAGTAGCTCCAAGGCATATGTTGAAGTGCTATATACAGTGTCCCTAAGTGCAAGAAGGCTACGATATGATGTATTTTACAGAGAAAATACATGTCTTAAATAAGCTTTATTCAGGCACGAGTTAGTGCTATGGACTGTGAGTTCAGTGTTAATGAATCAATAATATATATTAAATATAGTTTCTTTATACAGAAACATATAAAACACAAGGTTTTGTTGATTAATTGATGAAACTGTTGTAGCCAGAGGCTCATAGGAACCTAACTCTGTGTTTCCTCTAAGACCAGTAGTGTGATGTTTGCTAATTTAATGTTCAAAAGCATCAATTCTTCAGCACTCATCTTTCTTCACAGTCCAACTCTCACATCCACACATGACCACTGGAGAAACCATAGACTTGACTAGACGGACCTTTATTGGCAAAGTAATGTCTCTGCTTTTAAATATGCTATCTAAGTTGGTCATAACTTTCCTTCCAAGGAGTAAGCGTCTTTTAAATTTCATGGCTGCAGTCACCATCTGCAGTGATTTTGGAGCCCCAAAAAATAAAGTCTGACACTGTTTCCACTGTTTCCCCATCTATTTCCCATGAAGTGATGGAACCAGATGCCATGATCTTCGTTTTCTGAATGTTGAGCTTTACGCCAACTTTTTCACTCTCCTCTTTCATCAAGAGGCATTTTAGTTCCTTTTCTCTTTCTGCCATAAGGGTGGTGTCATCTGCATATTTGAGGTTATCGATATTTCTCCTGGCATTCTTGATTCCAGCTTGTGCTTCTTCCAGTCCAGCATTTCTCATGATGTACTTTGCATAGAAGTTAAATAAGCAGGGTGACAATCTACAGCCTTGATGTACTCCTTTTCCAGTTTGGAACTAGTCTGTTGTTCCATGTCCGGTTCTAACGGTTGCTTCCTGATCTGCATTACAGGTTTCTCAAGAGGCAGGTCAGGTGGTCTGGTATGCCCATCTCTTTCAGAATTTTCCACAGTTTATTGTGATCCACATAGTCAAAGGCTTTGGCATAGTCAATAAAGCAGAAGTAGATCTTTTTCTGGAACTCTCTTGCTTTTTCGATGATCCAGCAGATGTTGGCAATTTGATCTCTGGTTCCTCT